>CM074193.1:2597046-2744546 GCA_037179385.1 Holothuria scabra
GTGTTGTCTGTTTCCCACCTTTCCAGTTTTTTGACATCTGTGTGCATTCAGTTATGTAAGTCTGTTTCTGCAAATGTATATGTGTCTTTTAACACAGGTAGTTAGAAGATACACCTGTTATGTGACCGATGCAGGAAACTCAGACTGAAGCTGATGTTACAAGAAGCAGTTGCCAGACATTGCAAGATGCCTCTCAAGTTCCCTACCCAGAACATGACTACATTGGTTACATTCTCAGTAAGTTGCATTCCACTAACCAATAACTCACTCACAATTGAGAAGAATAGAAGAGTAGTGAAATAGGTGTATGTGCTATTTTATGAAATTCACTTATAACTATACCAGCAGTTAACATAGTTGTTAGCATGATGCCTTACTCAGCTGGACAAGCAGAACCCAATTGAATCTGTTGGTACATATGTGGTGCTTTGAGATTTTGAAATGCGCCAGCCCCTCCCCTCCCCACCCCCCCTCAAAAAGAGAAAAATTGTGTAAGAATTCTGTAAGGTTTGACATTTGCAAAAAGTGTGTAATCATGTTTGGTTCCTGTTCTGTACAATGACAATCCCTGAATACATTGTCAGAAATGGTGAAATTCCATTGTTCATCTGTGCCTGTAATGACTGTTGTTTCCTCCTTTTATTTTCAGGATTCCGCTGACTAAAAGCAACGCACAGAGAAAAAACCTGTCTTCACACCACCATACCCGAGGGTTATTGGGGGCTCATCAACTTTCTCATCACCGGAAATAATGGTACATAATGACTTATAAAGCTTTATTCCTTATTATTCATGCTACTGGTTCCAGTAGTGTAAAGCAATATGTTCTTATCTGTACTAATTGCATCAAATTTAGTTATTGTTTAGTGTTTTAGTGATCTTCATGTAGCAAAGGTTAAAGAGTAGGAAAGAATTAAAACTTGTTAGTACCCCAAGACCAAATCTTTCCAAATTTGTGTGTATTGTTATACATTGTTTTCATTACCAAGTTTATTTTACACTGCCCATAGGTTAACATGCAGACCAAGGCATAGGCAGTACATCATTTCTAGGCAGGGATTGGGCCTTTTTATGTATTTTTTTTTTAATCATGGTTTAAATCAGTGATTTAAATCAAGCAAATTGATAAAATTGATGTTAATCAATTTGTTAATTTTTTTCAACAAAAACCTTGAGTTATATCATGATTTTAATCAGCTTGATTTTAAATCAATCAACCCAGGCATTGTAGTAACTTTCCTTCTCATTCAAACAAACTGAATGTGTGAACATTGATGGGGCTGGGAATTGTGCTTTCATTTGCTTAATATTGGGGGAAAAATCCTCCAAATGAAAGGATACACAGACAATGCCTTTGCTTAGGGATGACGTGGAAGAGAACAGAAGTGATTGTCATTACAAGGACCTACTCACAAGGGATTTGGCAATAGAAACAAAGGGACCAGTCAATCAAATAATGGCACCTCAAAAGATGTAAGTAGTCTCAAGTATATATTGTCTGAAAAATATTGTTGGTTTTATCTCCTTCTATAGCAACTCACTGGTCAAACAGAAGGTATGGAAGGAGACACACCTGGAGTATGGCACCCATCACCCCCAAAAGTAAGTACACTCTTGAACTTGTTTTTCCTTCCCAATGCCAAACAGTGAAATGCGAACTGTTCATTATCATTGCTGTTCCTTACTGCAAATTTGTATTTCTTTTTCTTATTTATTTACTTCTTTATTTATTCATTCATTTGTTCATTCATTCATTCATTCATTCATTGTTCGTTCAATGATTCATTGATTCACTGGTTCACTCATTCATTCCTTCTTCATTCATTCCTTTATTTATTGATTGATTCATTAATCGATTGGTTCATTCATTCATCCATTCATTAGTACAGGTATTCATGCATTCATTCATTCTTTCATTCATTCATTCATTCATTCATTTATTCATTTTATTTTATTTAACGAAATTGTATATTTTAATTATTTTCTATTAGATTCAACGCCAGGTGCTTGATCAGACAGTATTCTTAAGGAATGTCCTTCCATCAAACACCTTGCTGATTGATCCATCATCACCTAGTGCTACCTCAACATCATCTGTTTCATCTTCACCCAGTGTAAGTGCTTGCAAATGCCTGTTCTGTTTTCTGTTTCTGAAACAGGTAGACAGGTCTTTTGTTTGTCTGTATAATGAAATCTGCTCTCCTGTTGAATATTGGAATAGCCCCTTATATGTATTTTTTTACATGGTCAGAGTGAACTGTAAGTTGTGTTGTATATTTATTGTCAATGATCCATGTCTTTTAAAGCAAGTTTCACAAAGCTTGAGCTCACCTGTCTGAATACCCTACCATTCAAGGTGTTTTTTTGGAAGGGTGTGGACTGTCATGCCAAATAGTATTAAAATGTACTTTTTAACCAAAAAATCTTCTGTCTTTTGTTTTCTTCTATACAGATATTTAAAAGAGAAATAAAACCAGAGACAAGCAGCAGCTCCCCCTCAGATGGGTCTCTGTTTGAACCATCAGAGCAAGAAGATGATGATGATGGTGATGAAGATGGTAGTGACTCTGGACAATCTGGCATATCCACCACCAGAGAAGGAAAACTTGTGCATGAGAGTAAGTTTATTGTGTTTGAGTCTAGTCTGAAAAATCTGATCAAACACATCAAGTGTGAAGTTTGTCAAATGCCTGCAGAAGAAAGTAGCAGAAGTTTTAAGGGAACGATGGTGGTACTACAGATTTCATGTCTCCATGGGCACAAGATCACCAAGTGGTACTCACAGCCATTTATCAAGAACACCCCAGCTGGGAATGTATTTTGTTCTGCAGGTATACTATTCAGTGGTTCTTCCTTTGCGCAAATTAAACAGTACATGGAGTTTGTTAAAGTGAAGTTCATAGGCCATACAACATACTATGACATTTTACAGAAAACACTCATCCCTGTGGTAAACCACACATACATCAGAAGCCAAAGAGAAGTGACTGACAAGCTTGTAGGAAAATCTGTGTGGCTCAGTGGCGATGGAAGAAACGATTCCCCTGGATACAGCGCCAAATATTGTTCATACACCTTCATGAACCCTGCTACAGAAGAGATTATCGACACAGAGTTGGTGCAGGTCACAGATACAACAAGCTCAGTGGCGATGGAGAAGGTGGGATTCAGGAAGTGTCTTAATCGAGTAAGGGGAAAGGCATCAAAGTAGAGCTGGTGGCAACTGACCGGCATGCTGGCATAAGGAAGGTGATGAGAACGGAGTATCCTGATATTGATCATGACTTTGATGTGTGGCACTTTGCAAAGAACATCAAGAAGAAACTTCTGGCAAAAGCAAAGAAGAAGGATGCAGAGGATCTTTCAAGATGGATCCAAGCTGTATCAACTCATCTTTGGTGGTGTTGTCAGAATTGTGATGGAGATGTCAAGAAGCTAAGGGAGATGTGGACTTCGATCCTCAAACACATCACAAATGTCCATTCTTGGTCTGACTGTGAACGGTTTCATCAGTGCGGCCACCCTCAGTTATCAGATGATGAGATACGACTAAAGCTATGGCTTAAACCTGAATCTCCTGCACATCTAGCTTTACAGGATGTTGTTCTCAACCCTACAATCCTTCGTGATCTAGAACAGCTAGTCCATGCATGTCATACTGGTGCCTTGGAAGTATTCCATAGTGTTGTGCTAAAGTATTGTCCAAAACGCCTTGAATTTGGATATGAGCATATGCAGGCACGGATGCATCTAGCTGTTCTAGATCATAATCACAATCTGAACAGACCTCAAGCAGTGGTGAAAAAGGCAACAAGGAATTCTTTGCCAGAAGGGGAGCATAGGTTCAACCTGGTTTATTCCAAGGGTAGGGGAGGGTGGGTAGTCAAGAAAATTTACCAACAGAAATCATTGTCTTACGTACAAGACATGATGGTTAGCACTGTAAAGGCTGTGGAAGGCAGTATCAACCTTGAAGCCAATAAAAACCAACCAAGGCCATCAAACATTGCTCGTGTCCCTAGACCTGACAAGACCATCATGGTACAAGAGCTGAAGTCTAGATTTCAGAAAAAAGATATGCCTGATGAGGAAACCGGCTGAGCCATTCAATATTTAACTAAGGTCAGATGAGGTCACTGGAGGTCAAACTTTGAAAAGCTTTTAATTACATTAGCATATCTCATGTGTCCATATTGGCACACGGTCATAACCTCTTCTTTATGGGGCTGGTATGAGAAATGTTTTATAGTGTATTGTTCATTGGTGATAACATCAAGTTTGCTTACAAGCATAAATACATATGGAAATGAGGAAATGTTTTGGAGGATCACCAAGTATTATACAAGTTGAATGTAAGTAAGGTCACAAAAATTAATTAGTACTAAAATATCCCTTGTGAAGATGTTACAAACAATGAGTATGAGTTTTTGCTCATCTCTATTTCGGAGACTGGCTGCACAGTTCTCATAATATCCAGCAAGGAACCACAGTGCCCATTGGGCTCTTGTTGAGGGTAGAAATTAAGCATATGAGGCGTTTGTACATGCAAACCAAAGGTAAATGGTTTTGAAATGTAGATGAGATGAAAAATATAGAATAACAGGCCCCAAATCATAAAAATATGGAATGTATAGGATTTTTCAAAATACATGGGAAATATAGTGACACTTTGGTGCCTGTACTTGGTGAATTGAATTTTCCTATCGAGTAGATGAGGTCTGTTGACGAAGTCTGTATAAAGTTTATTAAGAATAGAGGCCAACTGGCATCATCAGTAGCCATTTCTTGTAAACATTCCATCTAAATGATGTGTAATTAAGTCATCAAAACCTCTTTGAAGCTTTGCATTCTGTTTTTATAAATTGTAGTGTACCTCGGTAAAGTCCTTATATCTTTCAGCAAGCTAAATGACAGATTCCTCATCAGTCACATCCCAATGCCTGTCAAAGATGGATGTTCTTGAGAAATGTCTCATATTTTCTACCAACACTCTTAGAATTTGTGTTGTGTTTGCTTTTACAAGCAGTGGATGTGGCACTACGACTGGTTGTTTATTATACGAATATTCAAATAGTTTTGCACCATATAGACATGGGTGATTATGCAGTGTCTGATGCCAGTATCAGTGTGCATTACTAACACTGTACAGTGACATACACATCGAGATAATTTTACAAGTTTCATTGCAGCTTTAAGTTTCATAAAGTACCCATGCAAAGACACTCACTGTTTCACTCGATGCTGCTTCCGTCCAGAAAACAACTGTTCTGCCTTGAGCCTTCCTTGAAGAACCTTCATCAACATCTTATTCTTGTTTGTGACAAACCTATCACTACATAGCACTTTCTGAAAATGTTTCGTTTGGTTGTTGTTCATGCCAACAAGACTTGAATAACTAGCAAATGCTCATTGGGGGATAATTTATGAGGTCACCAGGTCAAAGGTGCATGTAATGTGAAAGGTTGCAGAATAAAAAAATAATGACTATACAAATGAAGTTTGCTTCCAAAATTGTGTCCAGTCTTGTCCACTTGGGCAGTGACATCAGTTCTTTGCACATTTGTGCACATGAACATGTGTGCACATATCACACAATTTTATGATTTACGGTCAGTTTTTATGCTAGTTTATGCTACAAGTCCATTTTAATCGGTAATCATATATTTTTTTTTGATTTTATGCCTCTCTTGGATGCTTGATGTATGGATCCCTGTTGAAATGAAAAAAGTTACTAGATGAAAAAAGTTACTCACCCTACTGGATGACTGGACATTGCATCCTGATCGGGACTACCACACCCTGGTAACTCATTTATCTCTGGGTTAAGTGTCAGAAGATCTGTATTTCATCAGTAGCATGTGCAGTGATGGGAGGGTCATACCCCACCCATCTTTTTCTCATTCAATATGGAAATGTAAGTTAAATAGTGTGGTAAAAAAGAATAGATTTAAACTGTTGTATACGTACCCCAAGTCAGCCGGATATCGCATAAGTTTGCATCTCACTAGTATCTGTTGCATAATATTTTACCAGTCAGGGGAAATTGTTCTTCGGGAAGGTTCCATTGCATTTATTTCTAAACAAGTAATTTTATCTGCCCACATGAGTTGAACCTCAAGCTTTCACTATATTACTAGAGAGGTTCTTTAGGTCAAATAGTGTCTCAGCATCTGCAAATCTGAGTTTTTCCTTGTTGCTTCAGTCGCACTCTCTTCTTTGTCAGTTCTTTCTTTTGAGACAAACCCTATTAAAGCTGCACTGCGAAGTTAATATACTTGATTGTCAGTAAAATGATGTTAATTTTAACATGTTCCAAGGAGGCAAGTGGCTTGGTCATTTTTAGGGAAACATTGTCATTTTTATAGTGGCTATCCTATTCTGAAATTGCTGCATTCACACTTTTTACTATTGCAATATTCAATAGCAAATTTGCATTGGTGCCTTTGCCTTAATTGCCAGAACTTTGCATGTTTTATTTCAAAAATATGGGACAACCACACTTTAATGATGCACATTTGGGTGCTCACAAGATACATCTTCATCCTCACTAAGTGAGCCCCTTACTGCATGTGCATGTAGAGTAATAATGGTGTGAAAATGTGCAATTCCCTAATCTCACACTCACCTGAAAATCACACTGCCTTTTGAAAACTCATTTCCAATACAACATCTGGGCAGAATTGAAATGTTGTTGTGGTAATTGAATAGATTGTCTAAACACAAAGTTTGTATGACTGAATATATATTTTACAATGCTGTGTGTATTTATTCATAAAACTAACTGTTAAATTTCAACCCAGTCATTTGTATGTAAGAAATCTGAAAGGTGTTATGTTACAATGAAGAAAAACTACATGGAAAGAATAACACACAGCCTTTTTCCAAGCACCAAAAAAAATGACTTGCTCCACCTGTTTATGATGGAGGTGGTAGAAAAATGAATAAAGAAAGCCTATTGTTTAGGAAATACTTTAACAATGCCTTTTGTGTTGTGTTCTTTACATCTGAGTGGTTGCCATTGGCATTCTCCCTTGATTCGTATCATAATTACATTTGATTGTCACTGAGAAATGTAGGACACTAACTATAGTGCAAGGTTTCAATAAGTATGTCAGTTTATGTAATCATTGGTCTTGTTAATTGTTATATATTATCACAAGACAGTATTTTACCAAATGCCATCTCAATTGACACCCTGCTTATTTTTGCTTGATACATTGCTCCCACACTGTAACAGGACATAAACATAGATATTCAAGCAGTTAGCATAGAGGCAATAGGTTTACAAGTAAAACATATACACTTCAGGTGGGGACATGAAATGCATGGATTTTAAGGATTACCACTTCACAATGAATGATATTTAATTGAAACAAGTCACCCTAGGTTGTAAACAGCAAGTACTGTCTGACAGTGTTGATTTGAGTTGGGTCATCGACTATCTATGTCACCAGGATTTTGATGAGAAAAGACTTATTCCAGTAACATGATGGAAAGGTAAATAGTCATGGCTTGTTTACAATCCACAATCAGCCAATTTCCATTTGAAGTAAGTGCTAGAGCCATACATAAACCACAGTGCTCCAGAGTCAGAATCCTTGCCATGTACATCTGGAACTCCAGTCGGTGAAACATGTTTGCAAGGTGTGCAAAGCTTCGTGATTGACCAAATAGTTATAATAGATACAATATGAAAAGCTGGAAAGTGGTCCATCGGCAAGAGGAGGGAACTAATAAGTAGTTATAAGGAAGAGGGTACATTTTAAATGCCATTCACTTGAAGTTTGTAGAAGTACTTTCAGCTGGGGATCCACTAATCAAATACCTTTGCCTTCAGGGTGTGTTAGCATGGCCTGTAAATAACATCTCCATTTAATTTACATGTTTCAAACTAACTTCAATAATAAGGGAATGGACTGACATATTTTTGCACACAAGTTTCAACCAAGGGTGGTTAAGGTACAGATTGCCCACCCCCACCCCTTTCATTTTTGAGTGAACAGTTGACTTGTCAGTATCATGGCTTCTCACTGAATAATTAGCTATTTTTGAGGTGATGTATGGAACTTGCATAACTAAGTAACCCCTCCCTTTTATTCCCTTTGGAATAAAAAAATAACCTGTCATTGTCATGGCACCTTCCTAAAGAAGAGGATATTGTTCAGGGGGTGGTTGAAACTTATCAGTAGGTAGCATTTTAAATCCATCACCTATTCCAGCATTGCAGTTTAGGCCTCAACTCCCGAGGCCATGTAATCCAATGCTGAAGCCATCTACACCGACAGTGGAGTGCACTTTAGAGCAGTTAGTTACCTTTATCTTGTTCTGTGGTAAGGATCTTCTTTTGAAACCTTATAAGAGCATGCCCTATGATACCTTCATGAAGCTATGTGAGTTACAAATACCTTCCTTGAGACAATATGAACTTCCAACCTATTATTGAAGGGACCTTCTTAAAAACTGGCAGTAATGAGACTGGAGTTACGAGCTGAGACCGAGGCCCAGGTGTGAATCCATGTTTTTTTTGCATGGGTGGGGGGGGGGTTAACAATCTTTCCCATAAGGAACCATCTTAAAAGTATCTGAGAGTAGTGCCATCGGTCGGTACGCAGCGAACCCAGAAAATGTTGGCGGAAAAATACCTCCCAGATTGTGGGAAACCGTACTTCCCTTGGCTTGGAAATTCCTCTCGCCTTCCTTTCTTTTGTTATTATTTAAGGATCAGAGCATGTGGGATCTGGGCCCCCTTGATCCTCTGACATGGTCTTACCTCAGACCTCACAATGCCGAGGCCTCCAACACTTGACTCACACCTAACATGGGCTTTGAAGCGAGCCATTGTCCACCTGAACACACTTGTGCCTTTGGCCCAGTGCAGCATCAATATGGATTCAGGTTGCACAGTGATGAATCCCCACCAACTTTTTAAACTTTTTGGTGCAATTGATACCAATGTAGTTTTCTCAGACAACGGATGTCAAACATGGAAAGACTTTCCTTTTTTTTTTTTCTTTACCATTTCAATTATATTTCAAAAGAATGTACAAAGCTAATTTCTGTCTCACAAAAAAGAAAAAAACAAGAGTAGCATAGCTACTGACACTCAACCCTTCTGATGATACATGTTCATCTTAAACACAATCATGATCCACACTCAATACATACCATATTTACTTCATTTTGAACACAACCATGGTCAACATAGCAAGACTCTGTTAACCTAAGAGTTGGACCATGTCATGGATAAATCTCAAAAGCTAGTTGGTCCATTTGTATAACACTGCCTATAAGGGCAGGGATCAGAAACTTAAGTCATAGTGCATTATAAATGTGACCAGTTTGTGTAGGACAGTGGCATAACCAGTCGGGAAGAAGATACCAAATGTCTTTCCTTCCTCCTCAATCCCTGTCTCCCTTCCCCTTCCTCTCCCTCCCTCCACTCTCTCCCCCATGAAATTTGTACACAAAAAAAAACAACGAAGTATTGGATGAAAATTTAATACACGATCCATTCGAAGTTCAAAAATGTTGGAAAAAAATACCCTCGTCAGGAACTGTTCTCAGTACTAATTATATGCCCATTTAGGCATTTGAAAATGACCATGAAGGTTGTCATTTGATAGCACTTTATCTCACAATAAGCTGAAAGGGGATGTAGCCTTTCAGAGCACTTTAAGTAATTTGATTCCCTTTTTGCCAGCACTTATTTCAGGATTTATTGTAAGTAAGTTGTTATTTGAACCCCAAAGTTGTTGGGCTTCTTTTGTACCAGAAACCTGCTGCTCATTGAAGCAGCTAATTGGAGTAACGAACCAGTGGTCAGGTACTATAATTGGGGACCGCATTTTTTCCCTAAAAACTGGTAGCCATGACAGATCTCCTTAAAGGCTAATATCCTGTAATGAATGCTGACAAGAAGTGCTGATTTGTGTACATTAAAACTGAAATTACTCCCCTTCTCTTTCTACTACCACTCCCAGACCAGGGAAAAAATCCTGTGGTATGAGCCAAACAGCAACTCTATGGATGAACAATGACCCCACTGTATGCAATGTCCCCACACAGCAAGTAGAGCTGTGTAATAGATACTAAAATTACTGAAGGATAAGAAATAAGATGAAGGACATTATGGTTTGTACACAGCAGACACTTGGGCACTAGCTAGCAACTACTCCCAAGACTAGCAAAAGTCAAAACAATGTTACTGGAAACTTGTCTCATGAAGGTTTTTGCCTTGAGGCTGTTCATTTCAGCTAATAGACCATGAAAGATTATGAAAATGGCCATAAATTACCACTTCTCTTTGGTTTATCATGTAGCCTGGAAGGAAATGTATTGCCATCAATAATATGACACCTGCACAACAAATTTCAAAAAATCCACGGGCAATTACACAAGCTGAAACCTTTTGAAAAGAGAGACAGACATTTTCTCCTCTTCTTTCAAAATATGGTGAGACATCTTGTTAAGGACAATAGTACACCACGTATTCACTGTGAGGTCGGACATGCCCTAAGAGAATTGGCAATAAATTCTGCGGACTTAGGGTGACTAATGACCCCCTCAATGAGACTTCTGGGAAGATCATTCCAATCCCAAATAGTCTTATGGATAAAACTATTTAAAACAATTTGTCCTAGCAGGGGGAAAGTAGTGCAAAGCATGCATATTACGAGTAATACGGGGTGGGTTTACAAAGGGCAGACGGAGGGATATTGACTTAGCCGTAGGTACCTTTGGCGAGGATTTGAAGCATACAATGCCTGTGGCAATCACAAAGCATGCGAAGACCTGAGATCTTTCAAAAGGGCAGTCATTGATCCCACATCACTGAAGTTGTACTATAAACCGAGCAGACCTTCTTTGTACTCCCTCTAATTTATCTTGAAGTGAAACCTGATTTGGATCCCAAATGGAACAAGCATACTCTGATGAAGGTCTTATCAAACCTTTATAAGCTGCCAGTTTATTCCTTGAACAAAAGAAAGGTTCCCCGTAGTAGACCAAGGACCTTATTTCCTTTATTACAAATAGACTGTATGTGCTTGCTCCAATTGAGATTCTTACTGTAGTAATGGTCACCCCCAAATACTTAATAGAGTCCACCCTCTTCAGATTAGCACCATGGAGAGTGTACATAAAAATTCTGGGGTGATGTTTCCTTGAAACAGACATAACACTGCACTTTGCCAGATGAAATCTCATGCCCCAGGTTTTTGCCCATTGGCCCAGGTGAGTAATGTCTCTCAGTAGAACACTGCACTCACTTTGATCTTCAATGGCTCTAACAAACACAATCATCAGCGAACAACCTAACTTCAGGAGAAGCAGCTTCAACAATATCACTTACATAAAACAGAAAGAGAACTGGACCTAGAACAGACCCCTGAGGAACACCAGAAAGAACTGGAGCAGGAGCAGATTTTGTACCATTTACAACAACAGATTGCGAGCGATCAGAAAGGAAGTTCACCACCCAATTGACAATTTGTCTAGAGACCCCTAAAGAATATAACTTCGTCTTAAGGAGTTTGTGGGGGACAGTGTCGAAGGCCTTCTTGAAATCTAAAATAACGATGTCGACCTGTTTGTTTTTATCCAAGGCTGGAGCCCACTCATTAATAACAGACACCAACTGAGTATCACAACTGTGATAGTCATACTGTACTATCCCCTCTAGAGTATAGGATCATTCCATGTCAAATCACCGGAGGCTGTTGCTGAGAAATTGGTCCGTGAAATTGACAAAAAGCCGAAATGCCATTTTGCCACTGATTTGCAAAATTTCAACAAATTTTAATTCTGTCAAAATATGAGAAATTTCGCTAAAATTTTCAGGATATGCTTTTTTCATCACTGTCTACACATACAAATATTTTGGAAATTTTTGAGTCAGTCGAGCAACAACTTTCTCAAAAATTAGGTGATTTGACATGGAATGACCCTATAACATGAGCTCTACCCACACCTCATGGGTTAAGCCAAAAATGTTCACACAGGCATGGCAGCAGCTAGGAGCTCATCAACATATGAAAATCCTGTGTAGGTACCATCAGGCTCCGGAAACTTTAGACGTATCTGGTATACAACGCAGGATGGTATTGGTGTCCTGTTTCCTTTCCCCAAGTGCCCGTGTCCCCACAGAGTAAACATTTTGTAGGCGATGAATCTGTATTGCCTGTGTATAAGAAAAACATGAAAAACAGTTAGGTTGGAGCCTAAATTATTCTGATTTGCAAGCGGTCCAACATTTGTGCCTAGCTGTTCCACTGGTGATGCGGCCGATGCTTGCAATTTTTAAAGTGACATTTTACATATATACATGCATGAAAACAGGTCTCAAGAAGACTCATGAAGACTGAATGATAATGTTACTGTGGATCATGTCCAGGTGCCTGCTGTACAAACTGTGTTATCCAGCCAGTCTGGTTATGTTACAGCAGCCGTGTAATTTATTGTCTATGCAAAAGGCAGAGCTAGGTGTTAATGCACAGCCTATACTGTACATTAGACCTGCCAGTGGTTATTCAGCAGAATATAGGAACTATGAAAATGTCTATTACCATCAATACAATGAAAATCCTGCTTTTTGAATGAGATGTGATAGGCCAGCTTGGTCCTAGACAAATTCCAGCCAACTCTATTCCAAGGCAACTTAGTCCCAAGCCTACTCAGTCCTATCAGATGAGAAGTGTTTTTTGGTAGCAAATTTCAGACATCTAAATGGTATGGAGAAAAATTCGTTTTTATATAAATATATATGCAATTATCTTTTGGTCAAGGGAAACAGAAGATACAGATTTTATTGGAGGATTGAAGGTTAGGGTCTAATTTATCAAGTATTGGACCTCAGTTGGCTACACAAGCTGGCCAAACTGCTATGCAAAAGCAAAAATGTGTAGCTTTTTTGTGTGCATAACTATACATTTTTCAGACATTTTATACTAGGCCAAAGGAAGAAGTTCACAGAACTGCTATGCAAAATTTGAATACTAATTTACATTATTCCCTGAAGATCACTTTGGACTTTGATTCACTGCTAAGTCTGCTTTTTATGTGGTTGTGTGATCATTCTGTACTAGTCTAGCATGCCTTGGCTGCCTCAGATTGGCGAGGTAAATTTTCTTTGACTCTTGAGTTATGTCCTCATTTTATCAATTAGCCTAGGCTAGAGTCTATTGCTACTGTAGGCTAGGCCTAAAATAATTTCTGTCGATTAAAATCTTACTTTAAACTTCCCGCAATAAACTCGAATTGCTACAAATGAATGTCAAATAAGCACAAAGAGAAGTACGCATGAATTCAGTTTGGGTCCTAGTTGGCTTGGGAGCTACTTGACTGGATCCCGAGTTGGTTTGGGGCCGAATATGATCGAAAGCTGTAACGTTAGTGTATGCCGTACAAACAGTACTGTGTTGTACCTGTAAATTGTAACCGTAGTAAGCTAGGCTATACTATTTGTATCAGTTCTACGAAAATCGCTTGCATGAAAAACCAATAAAAGAAAGCCAACTCATCGACCCAATAAAAGAGACTGCAACTTTTCTGCTGCATTATCGTCATATTTACCAACCTATTTTGCAAGTTTCTCGATGGCCGGTTGCCCTTTGTGTGCTGAACCAAATCCCATGTTGCCGACAGTACATCTTCATTCAGGCATACGCTGTCAAAGTTCTGATGAAGGGTTATGCAGCTTCCCATCACCTTGTCACCCAGTCTCCCTATTTCAGTGCAGCAAATACTCTCGACCCTCGTTTCCATTGCATGGCACAAACCACACTGACACCAGTCGGAGTTTCCCTCCTTTCGGCTCCAACCTCTGGCTCATCGTCACTGGAACCGGCAGCCTGTTCGGTGCTATCTTTGGAGGTAGCCATCATCTGATTGTACTGTTCCTCCGACATACACGGTTCGAAGTCGTAACCATGAGGTCCTTCAAACTGTCCTGCATATCCGGCCATTTCTTGCTCGTCAACTGACTTTTGGTTAGGTGGAAGCGACTGCACTACAGAAACCCTGCAAAAGTTCCTTGATTTCTTTCCGAAATATATGAACCGTATGCAAAATGATCATTAACTCAATGAAGCAATGTTGTTGTAGGGTGTTCCAGTGTACACACTTTAGCTGTACGTCTACACTGTACTGTGTACATGCACTGCATGCTGTATGTGTGTACTGGACTGCTACGCGATTTTGTTTTACAGACTTCGTTTTCGTTATTGGAACGCCAAAAGGGCTTAAAGGCATTTGCCGGTTCTACGTCATAATTTGTGTACCAGAATCGCCAAAACGCGATTAGGCTCGAACTGACAAACATTTTTCAAAGCTTGGTTTTGCCCATAAGGAAGCGTCTACATGCAAAATAGTTGGGATGAACGGAAAGACCGACAGTTAATACCGTATATAACGGTATATTAAGTTGTCACCGGAATATTCCTTTAAAAGCAATCCTGTAGCCAGTTGACCCTCGTGGTGTCCGCCGGCAACAGAAATCGTGACCATAAATATGTCCTTTCGTCTAGGGAACAGTCTTTCATCGGGGAGTTGTCTGCTCTCATATAGATATGGTTGCAAAGTCCTTTAGGCTGGAAGCTGACAAAGTTCACTGCCCCTACAGTCCAGCCTAATAGGCTGTCGTAGCTTATCTACTATGCCGGTTTTCAATAACGGTAAAATTATGCTAACCAAATTCATGAAGCTAGCCTATGTGTGTTCAGTCTGTCTGGACTCTATTCATGTATATTGTATAGCACGCTTGTATAAAATCTTCTGATTTACATTTCTTATACACGTTTCCATTTTTACCCGTTTGGTCAATGGTTCCCCGCAAGCTTAGGTATGTCCTCTTGGGCGCGCTCTGTTGAACAGACTGTAGTTGTTCGTCTCCCAACTTGAAGTAGTGTAGTACTAAAAGATTGTGCTGTTTCTTTGATTGGCTATTGAGAGTCGTGTAACCATATTTTCAAATTTGAAGTTTACTAGTAGTAAATGCAAGGTTTACCTTAAAGTCCTAAAACATTATGAAAGATATTTAAAAAAAAAATAAGTAGAAAATTGTATGATTTAGCTGTTGTGTCTAAATAAGTGTGGGCGACTGTTCTTGCCCTTCTGTAGGAAAAACAAAACCAACACCGATTTAGAATGATTTTTTTTTTCATTTTAATATTGTGTTTTATTTTGAATCTTCCCAAGTGTTATAAATGATTGGATAAGTTACCTTGTCGACACAAAACCAGATTATACTGGTACATATTTTTACGTGCATAATGTGTCCAGCATATATTTTACACATAAGGGTATTGTTCCCAAACCTGCAAGAACTCTAGAAGTTTACTGAAGGACCGCATATTTTGCTATCCTGTAATTTGTAAATCACATATCCCGGTAGCAGGCTGCATGGCATACATCCCTTGTTCAGTCACATCTCTGAAAACTGAGGAACTGAGAAAAACGGAGTCCGCTCCGCGGGGTCTCGTGGGCTAAGTGGACCGACTTACTAAAATATATTCTCTTTCAGAGCTCATATTGCGGTATAGTATACTTAACACGCTGAGATCAAGATTATATCCTGTAAAACAAGAGAAGATTTTTCTGATAAAATTAGATTGTCCGTATCGGGTTTATCCACTTTTTGTCACATCTTAAACCTTCCTGCTGGTAGACAGGTGATTAATGATTTAAATCCGATGCTGAGATATGGAAATAAGGAACTTTTTTATTTGTACCCAAAGTTGAACCCAAATGTAAAAGCATGTAAACTAAATTACACTTATGTGCCAAAACCTCTCGCCCCCACCCCCACCAAAAAAAAAAACAAACAAACAAAAAAAAAAAAAACACTACATTTGAATTATCCTTTCGACTTTGAAATTCAGCTTTTAAAGGGCCAAACCTCTCACCCCAAACTACAGTTTGGGAACGGGAGTATCGAAATTCTCAATTGGCTCAGCGTTTTGATTGACAGCTAATTCAAACAATGCAGAGTACCAAAGCTTATATTACACAGCATGAACGGTACTGAGAGTGTTTTGATTATAAAATTGAGTTTTTCTATACTCACCTTGAAGCAATAAACTGAAATTGTAACTAGATGAGGATGACTTTCATACAATTGTGGGAGGGGCTTAAGAAAGAAGGTTAGGAGCATTGGTATTGTTTGGGGTGAGAGAACTGGGCCTTTAAAGGTCTCATGGGCAACCAATTCGCCGCACCATGGGGGGGGATCTTTCATTTTAATTTATTGGAAGGTTTAAGATTGTTAGATCATGACATATCATCTTACGATGTATCCTTAAGATGTTGTTGAACTGAAAAAGGAAACATGTAAGACAAATGCTGAGAAAACACAGCGAAAATTAGATCCATACTAACTGGCTAATTGATAGTATTTTATCTTCATTTTTTATGTATTTCCTTTATTATTTTGTAACATTACATACAATTTTAACAATGGGCCTGTTGATACCCTACAATGGCTCGAGTAGACTTACCACGCTGTTCACACAATTTAAAGGGCAGGAGCAGTCATCCCAAATTGAAGAAGTGTAGTAGACCGTCCAGTTTCATGATTGGCTATTGGGAGTCATGTGACAATGTTTTTTCTCTTCAGATGTGAAATTTTCCAGAAATAACTGCTTGGTTTAAGTTGGATATGCAATAATAAAGTCAAAAAATGTAATTAAAGATACTTTGAAGAGAAATAAGATGGAAAATGAGTTTTTCAGCATTTTCTTCAAAATACGTTTGGGGGACTGCTCTTTACCTTTAAGCATTTTACTGAGCTTGAGGAAAGTAAAGTAAGACCATTAGGCTTCTCGGTGTACGTGTTTTGCTCGTGTTCCCATTTTATTGACTGCTCGCTTTACAATAGGCCAATGTATGCATATAAGACCCAGGGCTGGAAAAAATGTAAATTTCCCTGCAAGCAGATCAAATTTCCCAGCAAGCAAATCAAAATTTCCCAAAGACTTCACTTGTTTACATACAAAAGTAGTCAAATTTCCCTCCAAATACCAAAATTTCCCTGCAATGACATTCCCAAATTGCTGGTTTTTTCCAGCACTGATAAGACCCTCCCTACTAATCTAAAATGGCTAGCTATGCAGATGCCGAATGGTTCATTTCACTCTATGTAAATCGCTTACAAGTTTGAAAGTCAATTTGCCTGTCAACATGATGTCTTGAACAGCCTGCATTGCAGCATTGCAATTGAATTGTCTCCTGGGTTGTCCAGTTTTAGAAGAATGGAAATATGAAAGAAAAAAAATTATCATATATAGGACCATTGTGAACACGACGTTAAAGTAAATAGTACCAGTTGTATCGTTGGTTGACAAGATGATATAGCTATGGAAAAGACAGTTTCGACAATTCAGGACGCTGGACCGATGAAAAGAAATTTTAAAAACCTTTCAACGTTTATTACAACAAACTCATGTACAGTAGGCCTAATTAAAGATTTAAGTTTCCATCTGCATGTGAAGTTTGATCACTTTTTTAAGGTCACGTTCTATCAGAACTGATATATTCATCGGGGAAAATATTCCCCCAAGGCTAGCTCTGAGTTCAGTTCATCAGCTTTATAAGGTCGTTGTTCAGTTTTTAGATTTCCAGTAAACGCGCATGAAATGATAATTACAAGGTTATATCGATTTGTCGTGAAACAGGTCGACTGCGACTTTTCTTTCCGCTTTGTGTACTTGTTTCCAAAGACTGCTGATTTGGTTTCTACTTCACCACCTATCAATGTTTAAATTCAAGATGATATCTCAACTACTATAATAGTTTAGCAATTGATCATGTGCACCGGTTCCACGATCTGTGGAGTGTGTCATGTCTGTGCACATAATGCCTTTTTGCTTGTATGTGATGTCATTAAAAAAATGGAAATGAATTCGTAATTCGGTGTGTAGCAATCACCATAATAATCCTTCCAGCTCTCCGAGTGAGAGATTCTATTTTTTCCCTGTGGCTTCACACTTGGATTTCTACGGGGAATAAATAAGGCCACCACGAACTAGCCAAAGTGGTAACACCTCAGAATAAATTGAAAAGAAAATCGCAACAAGACCGCCCACCAAATTGGTCCCTAGTGAAAAATATAATGATGGTGTTTAAGATACTCCATAGGTACTCATTGATTATTTTATATTCTTTTCACCTGAATATGCTTGCATTAGACGGATGATTTCTCCTTTTTTCTTTTTTTCTTTTTCAGTTTTAACACTGTTCGATTTATCCCCAAGATACAAATTAAAGATTTCACTATGATTAGCGATGATGAGCAACGGCGTACCCTGACCTTGCCAGTCTTTTCTGTGCAATAATGATTGGACAGAGGAGATGCTGTTAAGCCCTCACGGCCTTGAACGTGGAAATTCGCGCGTGCGAGTTACCGCCACTCTCCAAGGTCGTAGACTAATTTCAATTGTTGACTGATTAACGAAACCAGGTCATGCTGGATCTGGACTTACAAACTGTGAATTGATGCGAACCTAAAAACACGTTTCTTTCTCTGCCAATATTTTCGTTTCTTCTTTTTCGTCTCTATATTTTTACTTGTGAAGTCGAAATTTAAAAATTTATGGCATTTGTTAACTTCTTTTGCTGTTGCCTGCTGTATCCAAGTATCCATTGAAACACGCCGGAAGAGAAAAAACAACTTAATTGTTACAGCACCATCAAATGTAAATCGTAAAAATTGATTAAAGGAGGGGACTTCGACATTTCTTGTGTTATAGGTCTGCAGGGGTGGCCGCACAGAAGCGTTGATAGTGCTACCAACACCAATAGCAGTGCGATTCAGTACTGCTATTGGTGCTGGTAGCGCTATCAACGCTTCTGTGCGGCCTGCCCTGGGCTATAGGCCTACACGTTATTAAGTCCATGAGCTATTACTTAGTAACTCCATGGTAAAACTCCCAAGCTCAAGGAGAAGTGGCGTATTCTTGAAATGAAAGAAACGCTGACTCGCCGAGGAAGAATAGGATAGAATAAATGTATGCCATGTTTATTTGGCGATTGTAAAAATAGTCCGCAGAGGTAATCTTAATACCTCATTGTTGCAATTGTTACGCCGGAGAATGAGATGATAGTCTCAACTGTTATAAGCAATGCCTTTTTTTAGATGGTTGGCCATTGTGGAATACAAGAGATGAACTCATGCTTAATAACACAAAATCGATGATTTTGTCAGTCTCTCTTTCGGATTTATACGTGTAGGGTAAAGCGTAATAAAAACTTCACAAAGTTGACAAGCTAAAGAAATCCTTGAAAATCCAAAATTTATTGCTTTACATCTTGTGAGAAACTTCATACTCTTTGCCCTCCATTTCAAAGATGTTTTGAATCTAGCACTGTTTGTCTGTTATAATTAAGGTATGACACAGACGGTGAATTTAAACTTTATTTGCTTATATCAGGCATAGATGGTATTATTTAGTTGTGTTATTGAGTTTTACTTATAAAAATTGCAACTTGCAGGTTGAATTTTTAAATATTTGGTTCAGCTTCTTTGTAAGTTTGTCTTGACATTGATTGGTGGACAAGGGTTTATTACCTTTCAATAAACCTCGTGGTTGTTTCTACTCGAATGATGCAACTCTGTCGGCGAGTTCAACTGAAACAAAATGTTAATTAATGTGGACGTTGCTCTTATGCGAAGGGTTTTTAAAATCTTGGCCCAAAATGATGTGTGTTCTTGCACAATAGCAAAATGATATGCAAGTTTTGACCATCTTAGACCAACCCGTCAAGTAGGCCTATTACTGTAGTAACAGACTAACAGTGGTCCCTCCTATGGCAACTCAGCACTGTTATTATCACCTTGACTCTAATATGAGGTTGTTGCTATGGTAATTCTGCTGACGTTAGTTGCTGGGCCCTTCGTAATTCATGTTGCCACACCGCTGACTCTCCAATTACTACTGACTAAAACAGTTACTCAGAAAGATTTGTGCTCCTTCTGATGTAGATATAGTCCTGCACTGTTTATTTGAACAACGCTACAAATCAAGGTACGACAATCTCAATCTCTAAATTAGAGTTTGCAGTTTTTGCGAGGTCCTAGGTTAGAAAACCCTGCTTCGTTAGAAGGGAATGCGTATGACTGTTTTTCATGGAGGAACTTGTGTCTGTTCCTCCACAGAGAATGATGGTCAACTTAATTTTCCAAATATGCTCCATCAGTGCAGCTTACTAGTGTTACCTCTTATCAGCAACAATAAAAACCAGTGGATCCTAGAGAAGGCGTTGAAAAAAAAGAAAAAGAAAGAAAGACGTTGATGGCAAGGGTTCCGAGGAAAAGTAAACCATCTTTCGTTATCGGGTTTGTAGTTAGGGGAGTTAAACGATTTGATAAGGATCGGATTTTCACATGTACAGTAGGCGCATTACTAAGACTGAATTACGGAGAACCTACCTCCGTCACCCAACCCTTGAGAACATTTTCAACATGGTTTAAAGGGCAGGAGCAGTCACCCCAAATTGAAGAAGTGTAGTAGACTGTCCAGTTTCATGATTGGCTGTTTTGGGTCATGTGAAATGTTTTTCTCTTCAAATGTGAACTTTGCCAGAAATAACTACTTGGTTTACCTGAAATATGCAATGGCAAAGTCATAAAATGTAATTAAAGATACGTTGAAGAGAAACAAGATAAAAATTAAGTTATTTAGCTTAGGTTATTTAGTTTGGGGGCTGCTCTTTACCTTTAAATGTTTCTGTTTGCTACGTTGCTAGTTTTCACTACGCTATTTTTGAACGATAAGAAGGTCTAGAAAGCGCCATTTACAGAGATCTGCGCTAGACATTTACTCGTGGTGTACCTTAATTTTCTCAACTGCACTGAATATGAGAATTTGAAATTCACGTAGACAAATGAAGACGGTTCAAGGCTGATGGACCCCACTAATGGCTGCCTACAGTCACTAAAAACAAGCGTTGATCGGATTCGTCTCTATACTTCAGACGGAATTCCATGAAACACTTGTTCGTTACTTATATGAGAAAGTGATCCTGTGTGTTACGGCTCCACCATCAACCATCTTTTCTTGACCGAAAGTTAACACCCAGTTTCCTTCCTGGATCACCATACATCGGTCATATCTGCTGCCATATACACACTCATATCAGTATAAAATGATGTTTTGATATCCATTACATGATGACGGGATACACTTCCAAAATAATAATTACATATATTCGTGACGTGATAGAAAAGGGTCCGGGAAATTTGGCTCCATAATATGACTTTTTTACCAACTGAGAAGTAGGATTGTTGTACTCACGGCCGCCAAGACGCGTACTATACTGTCGACACACGTAACGTGGACAAATATACACGTGGACCCTGCCCTTCCCTTATCTTCATTAGGCATAAGCTACCTGTATACAGTCTGGTCACTGTTTGTTTGCACAATTCATCACGCTTCAGTGCCAGCACAACCAGCCTATATGTGTCCAAAGAGATGAGTCTATTGTCCTGGTCTGCTGAGGCAGCTAGTCTGATTGCAAACTTGGCTTGTACCGAATGAACAGTCGCTGCCTTTATGAATAAGGTTTTCAGTGGGACTTTTTGTTTAGATAGTACTGGACATGGCAGCTACTATTGACAGAAAGCTGATAACAGAAAGTCGGGTTGACCTTGCTGTAACATCACTTTTTTGACAAAAAGTGGGGTGTCATGTATAAATTGTATAGAGGCAACCTTATGCCTAATGTCCCCCATTATTTTACATACATACATACATAGGTATGGGAACTGTGCTCAGGAAAAAAGCCGTGAGCGGCTCGACTTGAACCAGTTGGTTCGAAACTGGGCGGTGAAACTCCATCTGAATAACTAATTAAATAACCTATTCTCAGAAAGAAACGCTCTTTCTAGCCGAAATGCGTCACGTTTGGCTAGGATTACACAGTGTGTCTGTTTCAGCAATAGTCCAGAACAGGATCGACCTATGATATATATGGCTTGAGGCCAAGCCTTGTTTTTTTAATCATGTAAGCCCACCTCCCCCTCCCAAGGGGTAGCTCCATTCGGACTGTGTCTTCGTTTGAATTTGTCATCTCTTGAAAATCCAGTAAATACGTACAAAATGGTTTTTAGCCGAATTGAGTCGACTTTTGTTTGTTCCCTAAGCAAGTATACATGTAAAAACAAATAGCAATGACAAAACCTGCATTTTCAGGGTTTTAGTTTATCATAAGGGAATTTAATTTACGTCCGCTCCCGTTTTTGGAATTGAAATGAAGTGGTAAGTAGAAGCTCAGAAAAAATGTGCTTAATGTAATATATAGGCCTATATACACGTATTTTACTGCCTCGGTTCAAAAATAAGACCTGCTTTTAATACTTACTCATATGCTATTGCTCCGCCGTTGTTAATTTTTTTTACTTCCCTCGGGTTCTATGTCGTTCATTTCATGAAAACATGAGGTGGTGGTAATATTCTCACGAAAGTAGTATACTAGCTTCCCCCAACACACAGGATATTGATCTGAATCGATAATTTCGAAGCTTATGATTGATAACCTGTCACTTTGGTAAGGCTGGAGGGTCGATGCCCGAAGCCTCCTACTTAGTGAAGTCTTTAAAAGAACTTGAGCCTAAACAACTTACCGAACTCGATTCGTGGGTAAGCGTTCGTTTCCTATTGCAAAACAGCTTGCCTGGAATTTTTCACTCTTGATATAGTGACAAACTCCACGAAAATAATTTTAATTCTTTGCCGACTGCATTGAAAGTTAATATGCCATCAACTGTAGGATGAAGCGATTGCAAAAGCTTATTTAGGGAGTAAGTTCGGCGAGCTTACACTCTAAAAAATAAATAGGTTTATTTACCCACAACGTGTTGCTGTGCAGGTGTTACATTTACCCTCTAAATTGGGTAATTTTACCCCTCAAAAATGGGTATTTAAACCCGAATGTGGTATATATTTACGCAAATTATCACACAAAAATATATATTTAGACAAAAAGAAAACGATGTTTCTGTGATACTTTGTGTAAACGGCAAATAAACACCGTTAGTGGTTTTAAATACAATTTTTAGGGGTGCAAAAACCCAACTTTATAAAGGGTAAATGTAACGCCAACACAGCAACACGTTTGGGGGTAAAAAACATGTATTTCTTAGAGCTACGTTCACAACATTTACAGCGGAGGCCGGGTGCAAACTACTGTTTTCATACCCTACGGAAAGCGATTTGCGGCAAGATAATATCTGCCCTGTTATTAGACAGTGTGACTAAAAAAGGTGAACCTTTCATAGTATCAAATTTCGATGAACTGTAAGAATTACCGATACTACAGGGGTAGATCGATGACCCTCAAACGAATGGCAAGTTTATATGTTTTAGCCATCTATAATTGACCTAGTCTCTTAAACCAGAATCTAGCAGATAACTTTCTGTCCAGTCATATTGGTACCATGCAATAAAGTCAAAGGAGCTGGACCCCTCCCTGCCAGCACACCTTATATTGGGTCCCAATTGGGGCAAAATTGGGCTCCCGATTGGGTCCAATCAGTTTTGTCAGTAGGCTTTCATCAGGCCCCAATTTGGCTAACTTAGCCCAATTAAACCTCACTGGGTCCCAATTTGGCCCTATAGAGTTAACAGCACCTCTCCCATCTCTCTGGAAAGCCCAGCTGGGCCCAGTTGGGACCTGATGACAATACCAACCTCATTCCGAGCCCAATTAAGCCCAAGGTTCCCAACTAAAACCCAGTCGAGGTCCAACGGGGCTTGCTTGCTGGGCTTGAAAGGCTCTTTACTCAAGAGAACAAGCTTGTCTGTAAATTCCCTCCTCTTTGATGTTTTGAAATTCGTTGTCCTTACATGCAATCTGGTGCCACATATACGCTACTTTTGGAGTAAAACTTGTGTTTCTTAACCACGTATTTTAGGATCCTAAAAAAAGGGTTTACGTGAGGAACTTAAGGCCATGGCCCAATGTCCCATCTACTTGTGCGTATGCCAGTTTTGAAAGATCTATATCAAATTATGGAGCATTAGAGACTAACGATATGCTTAGGCCTACTTACGGTGACGTAGCCAGACACTAACACTCATGACAACGTTTTTGTAAAAGTGGGACACGTTTGCTTTTCGTGGCGACGATAAAACAAACAAAAATTCTCAATAACAAATGTTTCATTTCAAATTAAATTCTAAATTTTCAGAGGGACAACAGGACACCAATTATTATACCATCAGTATCCTGTGATTTTCTCCATGTTCCCCCTTGGACGGGGGAGACATGTCCCACCCAAGGGAACAAAAGGATCGTGGGGTATGATTGGGGTTCAAGTACATATTAAGGTTACTGTATTTAAGATAATTTTCTATTTATTTTCTTTCAAGTATAGGACATGGTACGTTACCGAAGGGTAAACCCTTTGATTTTTTGTTTTGTTTTTTTGGGGGGGGCAAATTAAGCCAATTTTGCGGAAGACGGATGTCGGATGTGAATCAAAGAAATAAAAAACGATAAAATGAAATGTAGCTTTTAGACAGATTTTACCACAGCTTTACGGAAACAAGTGTACGCGTCGTAATAGGCGTCTGCATTGCAGTTTTGATATCGAAAGTGTCGTCTGCTACCCAAAAATGTGCCGCACATGCACAAAACCTACAGCCCAGGTGTACGCCCACAGTACATCATATCAGTGCACAGTGCTCAGGTACGTACGTACGGTACATGCAATATCAAAACGACTTAGCTGGAGGGGCCAACACCTAGGCCTACCGCCTCGGGAATCAGGAATCTTCGTATAGCCAGATCAAGCTTCTTTTACAGTCTGTGATTCCTGTTAGGTTGGAATGGCAGCATCATATTTTTTGAAACCGTTGAGTGTGTTTTAGTTGTAAACGATTGGTTGGTTGTTTTCCCATTTCCTCGTGTGCGCCGCTCAGCGCAGAACCCCTAAAAAGGCTAAAGTTAGGCCCAACGTTAGGCTAGCCTAGCCTAGCCCTAGCCCTAGCCTAGGCTAGGACAATAGTGTACTGGGCTTATCATGAGTGGACCACTTAACAAACTTCGTAACCATAAAAAATATGAAACATCTGTAAAAATCAATGAAACTTGACACTAATATTTTTTTAATATGTTTTCCTCTTTGCACTATATTTTGGTGTTGTTCGGATTGAGAAATAGGTCTAGGCCTAGGCTATGTAGAAAAAGCACCTTGAAATGTTGGTGACAGTACAAGTGGCAATGTTTATGAAGTAGGCCTTATCTTGAATCAATCACTTCATAAAACATTGGAATGAAATCCCATAAATTACCACATTTAAGACAAGTTTTTCAATTAATAGTACAGAATAATCTCCTTTCTATCAGAATTCTTATTTAGAACTTCATAAAAGACATTCTCATTGTCATTTTAAGTAGTTTTTACAAATTTCTGGTTTATACTTTTGCCAAAACTTAAAAATCTGGCCAGCACAAACATTTTTGCTTTAAATGTGATGACAAATAACTGGTTTTGAAGTTGTGTATAGGGTACATACAACACGGTTCTGTTTTTCAGTTTATACTTGTACTGACGAAGTTAATAAATGAAATGAAATGAAATATATGGTAGGTTATTTGAACATTGCAATCACATTGAACTTACATGCTGCACTCTGGCATATAGAAGGCTGTGATCGACTCAGGATAGTGATTGACTCATGATAACTCGCTATACTAGGGGCTACAGTTGAGTCAGGCAAAACCTACTTCATCATCATCATCATCATCATCATCATCATCATCATCATCATCATCATCGTCTCAGTAATAAAATAGGCTTGCCAAGACCAAAGCCTACATATATAAGAACGAAAAGGTAGGAATCTCATCTGGCTCCGACCAAAGTTTCAAGCTCTAACGTTAGGCTAGTGGCCTGATGTCATGCACAGACTATAATTTACAAAGCACATCTTGGACAAGGTGCCCTGTCAGGATTCAAATCGCAACCCTGCAATCTGTGAATCACAAGTTCAGCTTTGAACCAGAAGTCCAACAAGCTAAAGGTGTATTATGCCCAAGACTATAGCCCCTAAGCCTGTGGGATGGGGTAGACTGTCCGTATTTGGTTTCTAAATCATAAATATATGTGCTGAGTTATGGTGGTACTCAATGTAGGCAGTTAACTAAAGCTGCCTCCCTAGAGTTTTTTTCCCCAGAATATGAACTTGCTGGATAACATGGTTTCTACAGCATTGGAATGAAACACCGCAATCAGGCTGCCAGTGCAATAATTGACCTTATTGCTTCCACTCATGCCGGTCCCTACTTCACATATAGACTGTGTGTTTGGTCTATCGATAGACCATCTGCCTCTCACGTGGAAGGCTGGGTTCTATTCCCAGGTCGAGTCATACCAAAGACAGAGAAAGAACCTACTGCCATTGTGTGTGATGCTCCACATAAGCACATTACGTGATATTAGCCTTTAAGGAGATCCGTCAAGTGGCTACCACAGTTTTTAGGGAAAAACTGCAGTTCCCAATTATAGTACCAACCACTTGTTTTATTACTCCGTGGTCATTTTCAAATGCTTAAATGGGCATGTAATTAGTACTGAGAACAGTTCCTGAAAAAATGGTGCTAAGGTTTTTTTTTCCGACATGCAATGGAGTAGGGAAAACAGGCCACTAAGCCACAACTTGAAAAAAGGTCATGGCCGGCTCAACTTGAACCAATAGGTTGGAAACTGGGCCGTATAACTCCATCTGACTATCTATCTAACTGATGTTGCACAGATCATTGCATTGACACCTTAGAATTTAGATGCACCAAAACTTCTGAAGAAATTAGGGTGGTAAAAAGCCAATGTTATTGCTATCATGGGGCCGGCTGTAGATCAAAATATTTTTGCCAGGCCTGTGATCCACCAGTGAACACGACAAATGCACAACTTTCAATCCTAAAGACCTAACGTTTTACCCAGGGAAAACCTTGCAGACTTTTTTTAAAATTTTCTGGCAATTTTCACCAGTCAGGGCACTTTCATTCTACAGTAGTTCTTAAGAGCTTCAGCCACAATGCAGAGTTTCAATCAAACACTTACTTCTTCCACACAGTCAAACTATAAGTTCCTGGAATGCCAGTCAATTTCCCCTGTTTGCTTAATAAGGCATTATTTTCCATTTTTTATCGCATAAACGTACAGTACAAAGTTATCATTTTTTCAATAATACCATCTTTTTCAAATAATATCGATTCCATGGAAAAATGAACATAGTTTGTATATGGTAAAGACTACAAGGATTTCTTTCTACAAAGTAGAATGATGGTGACAGCTTTCCTTTTTTAAAGCATTATGTCATTCGGATTCAACCAAATGAGGAACTCTTCTAAGGATTCACTCATCATTCCTCTTTATAGAAAAAATTTACACGCATTTGCATATCTGAACCATATTCAGTTTTCATTAGGATCAATATTATGTGGAGAAGACAGTGTGAATGAAACAATTGTACTTTTGAACATCAATGAGGTACAAAATATTGAATTTTTAGTGAGCAAAAAAAAGGTTCCACAAAGCCAATAGAGAAACGTGACTGACCTGTCAGGAATCTACAGTATACTTGCCAGTGTGGAAGCGCTGTTGGTGTTTGAAACTGTTTCTGAAAAGAGCAGCTAGAACAAAAGTTCCCTGAATAGTGAAAATTACTGCAAAAATCTTAAAATACAGCAAGTGAAAGTCTATGAAATCAGTTAGTACTCACCTGGGAACTAGAGAGATGCTCTTGTAAACTTTTTTCAGGTAAATACAGTACTAACTCTGATGAACTGGACCGCTTAAGCTCAAAAACTGGTCTGATCCCAGAGAGGTGTCCTATCG
This sequence comes from Holothuria scabra, assembly GCA_037179385.1. Classification (NCBI taxonomy): domain Eukaryota; kingdom Metazoa; phylum Echinodermata; class Holothuroidea; order Aspidochirotida; family Holothuriidae; genus Holothuria; species Holothuria scabra. Next base: position 2,624,882 of record CM074193.1, read on the forward strand.
TACCTTTCTATATTTATAGTGTTGGCCAGCCTTTACTAGTACCAAGTGCCTGTGGTCCCCATAGACACCCAGTCTCTGCAGTTTCTGGGCCACAGCAGCATAATTAAGGCCTAAAAATTGGGGAAGTACTGTAATGCTAATACTGTAGTTAGTGATGAGCTGATGTATTTGGGTTGAGAGGAAGGAGCATAACCATTCAATGGAGGTGTTCTGGGCCAATGCCCCCTTTAACATGATTTTGCCTATAATGGGTATGTATGGTCAAATACAACAATGGAACAGTTACTAAATAGCAGAACTAGAAGAGACCACATATGTACTAGAATGGAATTGAGATGAAAAATTGTTTTTTGAAATATGTGCACCTGTATTTTTTTCTATAGAGCCTGACTTCCTGAATGTTCAATCCATGTCTAGACAGACATTGTTGCAGTATTCAGTATTCATAATTATAAGTTCTTTCAAGTTGGAAACCAGTGCTAAATTCTCAGGAAATAAAAGTCTGTGCCAGAAAGGCAGTAATTCATTATCTGCGAGGTGTTAGCTCTTGGTGGTGCATTTGTGACACTTTTCATTGATGATTGATTCTACTGATAATGTTTCTTGCTATCCAGGACAGGCAGAATTATACTCCATAGGTTTCCATCATGTACCTGCTGTCATTTGCAAACCTGACATTGATTACAGGCACACTAAACTGCAGTAGGTGATAAGTAGGTTGCAAAATAGAGGTGACAGGCATCTTTTTCCAAAACTGTTACCCTTCCCTCCTCCTGGACATGTAGTTGCCATAACAACTGCAGGAAGAGTTCTCCTAAAGTGTGCAATGTGATATATGCTCTCAATGGTTTTGTACTATTTCTTTCAATTTATTGATATTTTTCATAGTAGTGCAGACTGCATGCATGATATCTTGCTTCACAGAGAACAGAAACACAATTGCAAAATTTAATTTTGAAGAAGGATCTGTTTTGCTTGTGGCAAGTAGAGTAATACTTGGCAGGTGAAGGGTTTGTTGGCCATTACTCTTTGCCAGTGACTCAACCTACATTTACCTCCGTGAATAAATATAGGAAGAATTTATTTCTGAAGTAAAAATTACTTGCCACTGTGGAGGCTATCCCTGGTTTCACAGTTTGAATGAAGTGAGAAGTCGTTTGCCATTGCTACAGTAAATTAAATAAAAATGCTAAACTTCTGATACAGTTGAATCTAAAGAGGAACACTTTACAGTTAGAGTTCACAAAGCTGTTCTTGTTTGGCAATAATTTGCTTCTTTAACAGTTACTGCAAATTTGAACTGGTATAGTAAAAGAGTGAGTGGGCATAATGGTTTGAAAACTATGACTGCATGGTAGGCCTACAGTATGTAAATTGCATTGTGTCAGTAAAGTTTGGATTTTTCTTAATGGTACAACAAGAGTCGCTGTTTCTTTTCCAGCTTTTCAGTTGATAGTATCGTAATACAGGCATGTTGGTAGAGTGGATATGAATCTTTGTTTTGAATGTGAAGGGTCAATCATTTGCTGAGTTTGCCAATATCTACTGTAAATTGCAAATTAGGCTCATTGGATTTTTATAACTGCAGCCATTCCTAGGAGAAATCCATTCAAAGAGCAGATACTGTATCTCTTCAAGCAAACAAAACCCCAAGATCTTTATGCTTCAGAGAGGCCTTCCATGCACATGTTCTGTATCATGTGTTTGGAATAGATTATTTAGTCTTCATACAGTAATAATGCATAATTCCACCGTATTGCAGTAGAATGATACCTCTCAAGGCCTGTATGCACTAGCAACATTTGCAAAACATTCCGAAAACATTTCCAAAACATCCACTGTGCAACAAATCCAAAACAAGCTGTTTTCGGTTTGTTGCACAGTTTAGACAGGGTATACCGCATGTTTTGGAAATGTTGCAAAAGAAATATCCTGTCAATTCTTTTCAAAACATTCTCAAAACATTTTCAAAATGTTTTCAAATTGCTTTTACTCCGTCTACACTGTGCAACAAACCGAAAACAAGCACGTTTTGGGTTTGTTGCAGGTGAAGTGTTTTGAGAATGTTTTACAAATGTTGCTCATGTATACAGGCCTTTAGAGTGGTACGTGGAAGACATTGTGTTAGTAGCAAACCTAACATAAAATTGACTTTGTATCACCAGAACTTTATGTAACTGAAAGCATCTTGCAATATATGTTCTGCCATGGTAGAACTGATTTGGCCAGAGCATCAAACAGCAATTTCCTGGCAGGGATACAGCAGGATGGGGGAGGGGCAGGAGGGGGGGGGGTGGTTTATTACTGCTATACTCCAAGTTCAAATTGATACTCTCCAATGCTAAAGTTTCCTCAACAATTGTATGTTGTCCTGGTCTAGGGATCGTCATTCAGTTTCATTAATAGCTGATACAGTATACTGCTACTTTGACACATAGTCAATGAGTGAACATTGTGGTAGGCTGTATATTTGTACATGGAAGACAAAGAATTAATGACTTTAAGCCAGAAGAAATGATGTCATAAAAAATACTTGGCTTTGTCTCATCTAGCTGTTTTCTATCCTACATTGTGAGATTTCTTACTGTTTTAGTAGTTTTACTATTTCTTAGAACTTATAGACTTCTGCATTTTGTGCTTCATAAATTTCTGTTCATTCATCCTTGGTCACTATCCTCAACTCCCATTGGTCCATTGCCATTGGGTGACCATGCATTATCCTGTGATAACCCCAAGCTGTGGCATATGAACCAACCATATGAACCAAATGGCTTCCTGATCCTAAAAACATTAAATGACTGCTTGAACTGTGCATAAAACAGGAAAATGCATTCACAGGTTAATGCTAGGCTGGTGTGTGCATTATCCTAATGCATGGTCCAGCATTGATTAAAATTTAATTATCATCATTGTTATTATCATTTATTTCTACTTTCGACTTGGCAGGTAATTTCCAAAATGGAAGAGAGGAAAACTCCTAATTGGGATAAAGGAGATTGCAATTGTCCAGATCGCCATAGTAAAGATAGCATCTTATACTCACTGCTCTCAGGAAATACAAATGTAACAACAGAGGGGTCTACCAATGAACAGGAAGACACATCTGGGAACCTTATACCATGGTTACAAAGTAGCAGCTCTCCACTTTCATCAGTGTGTCACTACACCCCTGCAGCTGTCAAACTGTGCAACCCTAAAGAGACTTGTCAGCAGGTAGCTCTCCTGCTTCTGAAGACTGTTGAATTTGTAAGGACACTTCCCATTGCCAGCACTTTCCTCTTACAGGACCGTATTGTCTTGTTCCAACACAGTTGGTCAGAGCTGTTAGCTCTTACCATGGCCCAATACAAATTTGAATTTCAAGTGGAGGAAGCTAAAATTACCCAGCCACCAACTCAGTGTAGTGAAATGGACAAAGAGGGCTATGTATCCCAATCCCAACTCTGTCCTCAGGGTGGCCTTCTAAAGTGCCTGGTTGCAATGAAAGGTATTCCAACTAAATGTGATGTGGATACAATGAACACGTTTTTCAGAAAGTGTGACTCCATGATGCTTGATGACAAAGAATTTGCATACCTCAAAGCTACAATATTTTTCAGTTCAGGTAAGTTCTGTATTTCATAGTACAGTGTTTTGTCTCTAGTAAATAATCAGTTTCTCCCACACTTTAGGTTTCCTCTGGACTTTCCCTTGCCAAGCTCCATGCAGACCTATAAAAACCCTCATAAGTAATAGAAAAAATGCAGCACTTAAGAAGGGATCCTTGATGACCATTATTACTCAAAAACAAGCTGCTTATATTTTCTTTCTCCAGTGTTTTCCTTGTGGGTACGGATCTTATTTTATTTGCTGCCCTAGAACAAAATTCAGAGTGCTTTCTCACTTGATCTCAAGTAGGGGATCATACTTGGATCTTATTCACTTCTTTTCTTCACCTTTGTAGTGTGAAAGCCATCAGACTAATGATCAGATCTGAAGATTTTGGTCCACCCACAGGGCAGATCAGATTTCAAGCGGGTCCAAAAACTGTGTGTGAAAGCTCAGAGGCTGCAGGTCACCTGATATCAAGGTGACTTCTTACCAACAGACTTTGTTTGCTTGATTTATTTCATGGATCAAGTGTGAAATCAAAACATTTGATATTGAGGGCAGGATCTGATTGCCCCCTTGAGACCAGCTCTCAAGTCTGAAAGTAGCCTGAAAGTGCTGTTCATTATGTCACAAATTTGGTGGCAGTGTTGAACCTGTTTGCACAGTCCCTGCAATGGAAATTAAGAGCACCATGCACCATAGGTTGTGCAGTGGGATCAAAGTGAACACTTGGGAAATGATCATACTGTAAGTCATTGATTTACCTCATTCCAGTATTAACTAGTAGTGTATGCACAGGAAACCTGTAATCACCATTGAAATATGGTTTTCTGTAAGTAACAGGTTTCACATGATATGTTGTGTTTGTCATTTCCAAGAATTGTTTGTCTTTTTTGGTGCATGAAATTAAATAAAGCTACAGGATGATATACTGCACGCTTTGCAGGTAGTGTAGGTCACTATTTATGCTACATTGTGCTGCAGTGTTGAATTCTTTGAAAAAGTTGGAAAAGTTGCCAGCAGGGAAACATGTCAAGTTAGAGATGAAATGGACAGCGCAAAAAGGTAAAAAAAAAAATCAACATTTGCTTGAAAAAAGGAAAACACCAGTTTCATCTGGCAACCTTGTGCTGAAATCTGAAACAGCCAGTTAATTACCCCATCAAATTGTAAACTTAACTGAACCTCACTGAACATACTCTACAGTACAGTTGTTGAATTTCATTTTTTCTCAACTTGTATTTATTATCAAAGATGAAGTTACTGTCTGACAATGGCCTATAATGGGTTCTTTTGTTCGGAAAGGAATTTTCTCCCCTTTTACAATACCCAACAATCCCTTTCCTCTGCCTTTTTTTTTTGAACATTAACTTCAACAGTTCTCTCATTCTACAAAAGTCGGGCATACAGTACTGTACAATTTTTACATGTACAGCATTGCAGGTTGGTGCAGTGTATTAATTTATTTTTGTTCAATTTCAAAATTGATTTGGACATTATGCTGCGGTACCCTCATATTTTGTTGTCAAGGTTGGCAGAGTTAAACTCTAGTACATGGCACTTCACGCTAGTGATAAATACATTTAAATTGCATGAATTCAGTAAATATATTCAAGTGAGTACAGACTTTAGTATTTAATTACATGGAGCCTGTGGTGTACTTTTTTGACATCATTATACTGTAGCTGCAGTGAATATTAAGTTAGATGACCGACAGCTGTTGACATCAGACTAGCGAGTTTTTTCGTTGTGAACTTCAATAGAATCATGTTTAAAAGTCACTGTGTCAATCCAGGATGGTTCTTAAAGGCCAAGTTCTCTCACCCCAATCAGTACCAATTCTCCTAACCTTCTTACAGTACTTAAGGCCCTCCCACAATTGTCTGAAATCCATTCTTATCCAGTCACTATCTCAGTTTAATGCTTCAGGGTGAATAAAGAAAAGCATGTTTAACAAAAACACTCTCAGTACAGTCCATGCTGTGTAATATAAGCTTCGGTAATCTGCATTGTTTGAATTAATAGTCAATGAAAAAGCTGTGCAGAAGGAGAGTTTCTATACCCCCTACCAGAAGTGTAGTTTGGGGTGAGAGGATTGGCCCTTTAATCCTCAACTATTTGACGAACTTGACCCACTCATCAATCATCATGTCCTTGATCCAGTTGTTGTGTCTTTCAAAGGCATTTCTTTTGTATCATTATGATGAAGTATTTAATGAATGTACTGTAGTTCATCCTTTTTATAGAGTTTTAACCTTGTTAAATGGACTGTTTTGAGGATATGTAGTCATGATTTCTGAACCTGTAGACTTAACTTTATAAGTACTTTAATACTGTACTTACCACCTGTGGGAGTGGCTGACTAAGTTGAATCCAGTTGAAAGTTCTAACTGTTCAGGTAGTTAATCAAACAGCAGTTAGTTGGCAGTCATGCATGCTTATCTTTTGGGCAGTTACTGTGTAAAATTTAATGCTGAGGTGTATATGGGCCCATCCGTACACTGTGCCCCAGATTATGTGCTTATTACTGTAGTTAAGCAACATCAATCTCAATAGCAGTTACTGGTTTCCATTAAATCCCCAGGTTGCTTTAACAATTGTTGACTGAGTCACTCTGTTTTGTCAGAAAATGAAGTATTAGTCTCTACAAATAACTTCAAAATGTAACATCTAAAATTGTATGAATACACATTTTAGAAATTGCAAAATAAATCATGTTCATTTAATTTTCATTGCCATAGCTTGTTCCATTGCTTAGGTAGGCCCTTTTGAATGTTGAAGTTTACTCTTTTAAATCCAAATTATACAGTACACGCTACACAGTAACGGAAGTCCAATGGGCAATAATTTGTCTTATTCTATTAGTACAACTTAAATTATACTTTATTTCCTTTTGAAATTAAATGTTTGACCTTGAACACTTCCTGTTGTGTTGCATACCAAGTTGTACAAAGAGGGCTTTTGTGATCAAGTCACCCTATAAGTTTATGAGAATGCACTCCACATTTTGGCACAAAGTTAAGTACTGTAGCTTTCAAAAAAAAAGGGGAATTAACAAAAACACAAAAACAGTAGTTTGAATAGTACAACAGTTTAAGTAATCTACCATTTTAATGGAGTGAGTAAACTTCAATGACAGCATTTTATACCTCAGCTCAGGAATATGATGTGAAGATGATAGTTGATCTATTTAAATTCAGCTTCTATATTTTGCAATATATTTTTGATATTTCAGACTTTATCAACACCTAAAATGTGGGTTTAATTTTAAGGTAGATTTAATATGAAACATACTTGAAGGCAGTTAACTGTTGCTTAGAAACTGCTAAGGAAAAGCACAGAACATCTCTTAAAAATCTATAAAATTGACTAATACAAGACATGCTGCACCCATAAAGATACTTAACCCCCTTTCTGGAGCGTGGGGTTGTAGAATATGCCCATGGTATTACAGTAGGTACTGTATTTGCTACATGTCATGATAGGTGAGTAAAGAGAAGGTCCTGTACTTTATTTGAACTGTATTCAAAATGGAACTTGCAAACCATTTGAAACCATACTTAAACTTTACCTTCTTACTGTACAGTATCTAGTTGTCATTATACTTTCTTGTTGGTGCCTCATAAAATCTCAACCAATGACTTGAGGATGTTTTAAAGCGGCTCATTGAGTTGGTTCATGAAATTCAACAAATTTTTCCAAACTTGTTAAGTTTTCTTCACATACCAATGACAAATGGTCAAACTTAGACAATCCCCATACCCTACATACAAATAACTGCGTTATAAGTGAGTAATTAACGGTTCAAGTCCATTCTCAAAAATTCGTGACCAGACACTTTTTCAAACTATGTACAAAGCCGTTACAAGTCAGGACACAAGAAAATTCAAAATTTACCATTTTCTGTGACTTTTGGACTTGAAATTTGACTTGCTATGCTAACTTTAAGCATTGTTAGGTGGTAGTGACCATTTGAGACTCTCATTAAGTTATTGATATCAACTTAATGAGCCTCTTTAAAATTGAAAAAAAGTTACAACTAGGTACAAAAGGTTAGGCAATTTAATATACCAGCCTTGTACTGTCACATGATTGAAACATCCAAAAATTTCCAGATCTGGGGTGATTGGAAAAGGCTGCTTGGGGAATGGGGATGGGGCTGAGGGAGGCAAGTTCCTTTTATTTACTGTAGACCTTATGTTGATGTACACTGGTATCACTTCAGAAATTTGACTGATATTGTGTGTGTGTCCAAAAACTTGAGTAGGGATTAAAATTGGTTCACATTGAATAGCCCTATAATTGAAAAAGCAATGGCTGATTTAGTTTATGCATTCAAGAGGTACTTTAAAAAGGTTTAGATCAGTTAGATCAGTTTTCAATGAGTTTCTTCATAGTATGATATATTTTAAACTTGAAACAAACTGAATGCAGGTCTCTCCATCTGCAGAATTTATAACATAAGGTATGCATTAATTTATAATCCATAATTTACAACATGACCATGTCTTCCTATAAAATCAAAGAAACTTTCTTATGAGGATTTTGTGAGTAAATTTACAGTTAGAGCTCAATTGCAGGTTTGCAGAGTTTTGCCTTAGGTTACATCTCGCTCACTCAGACTCCAGCTCTCTTTCGGTACAGTCAAACCAAGTCAACCAAATCATAATGGGCTCTTTCAGCATTGCTGTATGTAGCCTATAAATGAGAGGGATTATTATTAAAGATCCTTTTAAATTGGCTATGCATGAGTTAATAATTCCATTTGTAGTGCCAGTTTGAATGAATACAAAGTGCAGTATATATTACACTAAGGCAATGACTGCCTCAAAAACAAATGAAGTTCATGGCTGAAACAAGCTTGAGTTTAACTGGAATAATGCAAAGAAATTCAATACCCTTAGCAACTGAGTCCGCCCTCAGAAACTGAGCCCCTCCCCCACATTTCAGGTGACCTTGCCTGGCAGGAGGAGGTACATTTTGATCCTGCACCTTTGGTGGCCACACTTCGTATAGCCGAGCGCTGCTGCCAACTGTCCCGATTTAGGAGGAACAGTTCTGCTTTTGGCATAAAAATTTGCTCTGTTCAGGTTTTCCAGTGTCATGTTCCAACTTTCAATATCACTTGAATCATGATCATGTACAATGTTTTCATTTGTTCCATGAATAGAGAAAAAATAGGGGTTGTTTAAATTATGTGTGCTTATTAAAGTGTACAATCAGCTGATGTCCTCAATGTTAAGGTGAGTTTTGAAATCTGACAGGTTGCATGCAGATATTGTAGATTTTGGCATTGAATAAACCAATCTGTCATTGAGGGCTCAAAAAGTCTTCCAGACAAACCCCAAACTACTCAAAATCCAGTGCTTTTTCCACTGGACCCCTCAATGGGTACTAAGGCAGGCCCTGGGCACTGTCATCTGGGGTTTTATCCTACTGTAGCATACATGCTGGTGGTGTTCCATTTTTGGTTCCTTGTGTAACAAAGGAACCTATGCAGTCACCTTGGCGTATGTATGTGTGTGTGTGTGTGTGTATGTGTGTGTGTATGTGACGGATTGGAATGCGAGGTATGTGGTGCGATAACTCAATAACCGAGTAATCAATTTTTTTCAAACTTGGTATGTATGTAGATGTTGTGGAGTAGATGTGCCCTATCATTTTTGGTGGAGGTCAAAGGTCACTGGTGATCACCAGAGGCCAAAAACTGAATTTCTGTTAGTAGCTGTAACTCAGTATCCATTGTTCAAGCAGTGGCATCATTTTAGGATAAGTTAGAGTGGTAGGAGGTGAAAATGTTGGTACATTAACCAAAATAATTGGAAAGGGTCAAAAGGTCAAAAAGTAATGTTTTATTGATATCTTGCCACTGAAACATTTTAGAGGGGTGGTGTAATGGAGATTTGTGTTCGTCTAAGTGAAATGCACGTGATGACCCCCCTTGACCTCACTTGACCTCATTTTACCTTTTGACCTTTGTGACTTTTTTGTGACGTCAAGATTTGTCTTGATCAGACGAACCAAAAAGGCTATTACACTACCCTCCTACAATGTTCGTTACTTGAGTTACTGACATTTAAATGACAGGCTAGTGTGTACATGTAGGTCATATGTAGGCCTATTGCAATGCCAGGTATGCGGTGCAATTACTCAATAACCAAGTAACATAGTGGAAATAATGGAAAGTTGTGTTCGTCTAAGTAAAGTGCACGTGAAGACTCTTTGGGTCTTTGTTCAATTGGTTTAAAAGTCCAGCTGAAGTTTAATGCCTTTAGACAAATGCAATGTATAAAAGAAAAGAAGAATTATAACCCCCTCTCAGTCTAAAAGCAGTTTAGTTAACAATCAGGACAGTAATGCAATAATTATTAAAAACAACCTTTTCCTCACATACAGTATTGAATAAAGTTATTCATAGTGCAAGCTAAGATTCCAATTTCAATAGTAAAATATGAAAGCAGTTTCTCTTCTTTACCTCTGCTTTTACCCTAGGGACTACAATGCTGTTTCTAACACCCTCTTTAGGTTAAAAGGTCAAGTTGAAAGTCATTTATTAGATTCTACAGAGCTATGTTTGTTTCTTGGTCTTCTAGCCAAATTGTGAAGAAGAAATTGGTGGTAATAAATCACTATCCGGCTGCCTTTAGTAGCAGAATTGTGGGCTTTTCCTTATTTTTGCTTTTCAGGCAAACACATTGGGTAGTCTAAAGGACAACCATGACATAATTTCTAGTCATCCATCATAAATTTTGGTGGTCAGGAATGACCAGATGACTGTTAAATTTCTTTGGTGCATAAGAGACTGTGTTTATTTAAAATCAGTTTTGATCTACTTTGACTGTATTTGACCTTTGTGACTTCTTTTTAAGGTCTGGATTTGAATTGTTGAGATTGACCAAAAAGGCAATTAACTAACCTCCTGTACTACCCCAAACTCAAGTAATTGACATTTTAGTGAAAGGTGATGAATGTATTTGTCGCATGGAAGTGGGCAGTGTGCAGTGTGCAGTGTGATAATTTGAAAAGTTTAGTGTTCCATTTCTCTCAAATGGCAAGTGCTTGTATGATTTTGAAATTTAATGTGCCCCTATGTTTTTGGGTGATGGCCAAAAGTCATTGGGGTTAAAGGTGCAAATTATGCCTTACCTTAGGACTACCTTAATACAATATCATCTTTAATGCAAGGAACCATAGTGCCCTTGGGCTCTTGTTTTCAACCTGGCAGGTTGGCAGATCTGGTATATATGCACATAAAAGATGTACATCACACCTGCCACGTAGGTTACAATAAACCAAGATCTAGTACAGAACTGAATGCATTAAATTCATCTCAAAATCATTGCAATGGTTGCTTACAGTACTTTCATCAATACTGTTGTCAAAAATTCAATGAGTACCTTCACCCTCATTCTGTTTTCTCTCAGGAAAATTACTGTATAAACTTAAAACTGGGTTCTCTTTAATGAGATAATGAAAATGGATGGTACATATTCTTGTACTACAGGTTCAACTAAACCATTAAGTTAGTTTTGCTGACTTTTTAGTGAACTGTGCATATAAAACCTATTTGATTGGTGACAAGATGATTATTTTTCCTGAAGAAAGATGTCAGTTGAAATTACTCCCAGGAATCTTTGTTGTTATTAGTATACTGTATTGTATATACAAATTTTAGTGCAATATTAAGGGTAACCTGCTGTTTTATGTACCATTATTTGTGTTGAATGTTGTTGTTGATGGATATCTAATTAATACTTTTCAGTGCTTGAAAAATATTTTTTAGAAGTAGTCCATTTTGCTTTCTGCTATTCAGACTGGTATCCTAAAAGGATTTTGTTTGCAAGTTTAGTGAAAAATGCACCTCCCTGGTGTATACCAGTAGGTGGACCAGCTTTTCAGTCATGAATTTTGGAAGCCCCAGGAACCGGACACATACCTGTAGGATTTTTTGAGCCCTGCTTAACATGTACTCCCGGACAACATGGGGTGCACATTGTTATTTATCTTACCACACAAAGGCTTTGAGGAGTTCTATGCCTACTGTGTATATGTTTTTGATTTGATTTGGTATTGGTTCTTTAGAAAGCACATAACACAAAGAAACATGACAGTGGTAAAAGGTACGTCGACAAGCATGTAGGCCAAAAAATAATACAAAAGCAATGAGAGAAGAGGGTTTTAAATACAGAGTACTATGGGTTATCTTCAAAAGTCTAAAAGAAAAAAAATTGCAAATGGAAAAGTTCGAACTGTGCTGTAGGTATATACTCTTGGATAAAAAGTAGAACAGTTTATTTGTAGTTTACTTCAACCCAGCAGGAATAAAACCCTGAACCTCTCAGTTGCCAAGCATATGCCACTGTCTTTATTTATCCTCATGTCCACGGTGCCAAACCCTTCCTCAGAAATGAATCCCCTATATACTTCTCTTTTCAAGGTATTACACAATTACTGCGCTATAAATGGTGTAGACATTTGTACTACTGTACAGCATAAGGGCCGGTACTGTACCAGTCTAGACATTGGTACATATGGTAATAATTTTCAAATTTCATAAACTTTGAACTTGGGACTTTTTCCAAGATTGTGTATCTTTATGTTTATGATGGAAGCATAGGTTTGAAGGTTTGTAAATCAACACCCTAATGTTTGCCTTAAGCAAAAGTTAGTGGTCTTTTGGGAATTCCTTATGGCCTCTGTTTAGCTATTTGCTGGTAGTGGTGAGAGGTCTTTGTTGTGGTGCAATTTCCTTCCAAGTATGGTTCATAATGTCAGTTATTGAGGTCATACAAGTTTCCCCACTGAATTTTGTGGTGTTCAGTGCCCTTTGGGTAATGAGGGCCCCTCTTTATGACACAGACACAGGAGTTAAGGTTGTATGGGGAGATGGGACTCTTGATCTTGTAGGCCATTTAGAAATGCAGATATTGCTAAGTGTATGGTACTGTTTGAACAGGCACCGTAAGAAAAGAGTCATTTATCTAACTGGCCAGTATAGGCAGTTGGGCACAGGAAGTACATTAGTGACATGCCAATAACTGCCCGTTTAATAAATGACTCCCCTGATTGTTAAGAATGATTTATTCAAAGAGTTCCATGGACATGTTGGGTATGATAATATGGGACTACTGTAGTTACAAAAAGAAGGAGGATGGTCAGGTTTGGTTCAGCATTTGGTCAAATAGGTAGTGTTGTATTATGGTTCCAAGTTGTAGTAACTGAATCAAAATGGAATATGCTGCAAGCTAAATGGAAGTCTTACAATGGTGAATGATTAGCCCAGGTGGAACTTTCCACTTTTAAAATATATTGCATTAAAGAGTTAAAACTCAAGCATACAAGGTAAAATGTTAGGCTTTAGGCATGCATGCTGACAAGCTGCAGTCTGTTTGCTGTGGCTATTGATTTGGAACATGTTGCAACACTTTTGGAGAAACCATACAGCTAATTCTTCTAGAGCAGGGTGGCTAATCATTGAGGCTGTTTTCAAGAAAATAAAAGCTCCAGAGGGCACAGATCTTGTACATAATAAACTACTGCGGTGTCTATGTTGCTTTCTCAAGAAGCAACACATCACGGCATGAAGCTCCACCTACCATCTCTGCACATGATCCCTGCTTTGTACTGTAGGTAATCAATTAATTGAGCACTAGAGATTGACCCTAGCGACCTTGTGAAGCAAGAGTAAAAGCAAATTCTAAGTCATGGATAATTATCAATAGAGCTAGTAAGATTGAACACAAATTTTATACCATTTACAGCCAGATACAGTGTACTGTAAATACCACTCAGGTATGTTACGTTAGTGAGCTTGAAGGGAAAACACTGTCACCCCAAATTTGTTTTAACTTAGCAACAGTTAAATCTCAGTTTTCTTCTCAATTCTCTTCCAAATATCTTTCATCATATTTTCAGGACTTAAATTTTGCATTGATTCAAGTTACTGTAAACCAAGCAGATATTGTTCCTAAATTTCACAATTGAGGAAAAGGAAATATTGTTTCTTGATTAGCTACTAATTGATGTGACTGCATTTTCCCATTAGAATACAATTTTAAGCAATGGTAATTAGTACTGTGTAGTTTTACATTGTTCCTTTTTCACATTGACTTTTTTAGCCTATAACCCTTGTGGTAATTGCTCTCTCTCTATATGTATAGTTCAGCTCATATGGCACTTACTGTAGCAGTATTGTTCCTTCAATTTTTTTTATGAAACTGTCAAAGTTCAAATGCAGTTTGTGGTGATTCCTGGAACCCTAACTGTGGAAGAAAATTGTTTTACACTTGTCTGAGAAATTGATGTTTGTAGCAATGTTGGCATCCTACCAGTACCCAAGGTCAGAGATAGTTCAGTGTGAGTAATGCTCCAGTGGGTTCATTGGTGTCCTTTATATTCAACTTACATTGACTTTGATAAATTAAATGCTGTATATATGTACCAGATAGCAAGCTGTATGGTACCATCACATCCTCGCCATAACAGTAAAATGATGATGTCATTCTAATAACCCTTGCAAACAGTGAAACAGTGATGTGTGTCAATGCAATTTTTCCGCCAAATTGGAATTGGACAGTAATTGCTTGGATGGGAAGCTACAGTTTGGAGATGTTAAAGAATCTATTGTAACTACTGTACCTTAAATGAAGTCATGTTTTAATGCATGGACTTGAAAATTTCAAAATTTTCAAAAGGCCTAAATTATAAGTGGACTTCTAGGTGGCAGGGGTGGGGGTGAGGTGGTGAAGGGGGTGGGGGTGAGGTAATTTTGTCTACTTCAGAAAATTCATGCTGTGAAACTTCCCATAAAATAATCCTGAATGGAACCCCATAGGTTGAAGAAAGAGAAGTAGTAGTCAAGGTGGAAACTCTGCATCTGTGGTTTTGCCTTCACACCTATTTGCTAGGCCAATAAAAAAGTGTGTTCCATAGGGCATTGTATGCAGTGTGCATTTAAAGTTCATACTACTTCCAACACAATACATTCAGATTACATGCTTGAGTGCACTCTTTATACATGTAGCAGGGAACCTCTGTGTCAATAAAATTTGTGATGACCATGGTCTACATAAAAAATAAGGAATGAACCCAAGAGATAGGTTGTGGTCACAATTAATACGTACGGGTGTCAGATTTGGTCGTTCAAGGTAGAAGGATTGCATTTCTTACCTGTGATATGTACTGTTCAAGCTTTGTACCTTTAAGGAATGTATCAAATTTGATGGCGCTACATATGCTACTAGAAAGAATGCATTTTCTATGATACGAACTGGGTGGTGGTCAGTTACAGTAGTAGCTCTGAATATTCATGAAGTTTAGGTAAAAGGTAGAAAACCTGTTTATGCAGAGACTGCTATTTTTAACTAATTTTCATACATTTTCTATTTTATGATTCTGTGAACTGATCTACTGTATGCAAGTACAGTACCATCAACCATTTACCATATCACCTACTGTCTTGGTATTGTACATCAAAAGCTGTCAATTTATACTGTATGTCCTTTGGATTAAGTATACTGCCTTCCTTTTAGGGTGCTTTTACATTTGATCTGGATCTGATTGCCTGTTGTTATCAGTGTATCGAATTGTACGCATGGCTTGATCCTGGTGCATTTACACTTGTCTTGAACTCTGATCCTTCTCTGTGCTTAAGCAGAAGTCGCTCTAAATGAATTATGAAATACAGGCACATGTGCGTGCCGGGTGTGCCCACCAAAGTGTAAACAAAAAATAGACCTTGTACAGTAAACGTACCATGCACACCATACTGTGCCTCCTGTCGCCGTTGATCCTGTGAGCATTTACAGTACTCTACAGATTTGATCCCCTGCGCGGGGTCTGATCCTCCCCCCATACTAGGATCAAATCGGGTGATCAGATCCAGATCCGATCTGCATTTACACTGCAAATTTGATCTCGAGCAGTAGTTCAGACCCCACACAGGCGATCAGATCCGGATCAAGTGTAAAAGCACCCTAATATATCTGAAAAGCTTGTGGGTATAATAAACTCATCAAACTGTAAAACATAAAAAGTATAATGTTGGCCTTCATTCCTGTGCCTTTTTTTTCAGTTCAAAGGTAAATAAATGATAATTTTATCACATATCAGAAATGACTCTAGCTTGATGGTCGCAGTTTCCCATGTCGTAAAATTCTCAGTAATGTAGAGGAAATTAATGACTGCAACCACAACGAATTAACAAGTAGTGTGACGAGGCTAAAGACATAACACACAGTTTTGCCTTGTTTAAATGTATTGTCTACTTGCATGTCTTTCTATTTTTATGAAAAACGTGATTTGCTCAATTTAAGAGATGGCAAGGTTGATGGCAGTGCATTTACCTGAAGACTAACAGAGTGTCCTTTGGAACCTTTTTCATTTGGGTTCCTAATTTCCAAACTGTTTGAAGTTTGCCCTTGACCTGCACCTAGTGCACAACAAGGTAATTTTAATTCACAAAATCCCTTTGATGTGCTTCAGACTTAGTTCCCAGTACTCTACATATCATATAGTTTGATCTTTTCCCAACAACAAAGGAGGCGTGACCAGTTCTACACTTTATGAAATGCCTGGCAGCCTTCACTTTATAATAGTAGCGGCTCTCTATCCGGTGCTGTCAAGGACAGCCCAAAGTGCACAAGAAATAGTTCATTGCCCCGATTTGAACCGGTCCTGTGGACGTAAATACAAAACTTTGAACTGCCTCCAGAGTGTGGCAATTTGAGGATTGTAAAGTGCAGGATGTTTTTCTTAGTTCTTGAGTAGGATGGTTTACTGTATATTCTCCATTGTATCATTATATTATCCTGAGGATGTTAGACATCACAAACAACCTGAGGTGAAAAGGGTAAAGGCCACTCTAATCAAACCAATCAGATGAAGAACCTTTTGAGGAAGGAAAAATAAAATTCCCAATTCCAGATTGCAACCCTGGGGGCAAAGGTGTGAGAAATAAAAGAAGTATATCAGTCCACAGGTTTGTCAAGTTAAAATATGGTTGATCAAAAATGCCTTAATATACAAACACTGTGAGATTTTTCAGCAGATTTGGAACAATAACAGTAAGATTCTAGGTTATGAGTGCCTGCATATTTAAACTTTGGAAATATCAATTGTGCAGTGACTTTCACATGTCAAAAAAGCCTAAGCTACTCCAAAAATTTGGGGTGAGGGATCACGCTGGGGGGCAAAAACCTGCCAGGTCCAGGCTTTGGAATATGATTCAGTTATGAAATGCACAAATGGGCAAACTTTATCACAAGGTAAGTTTAATCTATAGATTCCATCTGCAGTGACAGTGCATTTGTTTTCAAATGTTTATAGAAAAGTTGCCCTGCAATCATTCTTAAAGGGCAAATCCTCTCACCCCAAACTACACTTCTTGTAGGGGGGGGGGGGTACAGAAACTCTTTATTGGTCCAGCTTTTTGACTGACTGTTAATTCAAACAATGCAGATGACAGAAGCTTATATTACACAGCATGAACTGTACTGGGAGTGTTTTGTCTATACACATAGATCTTTCCTATACTCACCCTAAAGCAATAAACAGAGATTGTGACTGGATAAGGATGAATTTCAGACAATTGTGGGAGGGCTTAAGTAAGAAGGTTAGGAGAATTGGTACTGTTTGGGGTGAGAGAACCGGGCCTTTAAGGTTAGAATACAAGGAGATAAATAACCTTAATGCAGGTGTCACACACTGTCCTGGAGATTTCACCAGATAGAGACATGGTACAGAAAATGTTTAAAGATAGCTCTATTCATGAAAACATGGACATTCAGAAATCAGGAGGACATCTTAAATGCAGCCCCTGCTAGAGTTTCTCAGGCTCTTGTAGCAATTCATGAGTGGAGACAAAGTCTTTGGCATGTCAAAAAAATAAAAATTGCCAAAAGACCTCACTAAGGTTGATGTTCTTGTCCAATTTGTAATTTCCTTTTTGAGATAGTGTGACCCCTGCACTGATATGAGGTTACGTTGATATATGAAAAAATTCAGTGTATAAAATGCAAATTCTAGGGGTTCATTGGCAGAGTTTAAATACAGCAAGTATCACTCATGCCAGTCCCTACTTCACATACAGTATAGACCATGTGTTTGGTCTAATGGTAAGAGCATCTGCGTCTCACGCCAAAGGCCATGGTTCTATTCTCAGGTGAAGTCGTACCAAAGACTCAAAAAATGGAACCGACTGCCGTTGTGCCTGATGCTCTTCATAAGCAATGGAGTAGGAAAAACAAGCCAGGGAGCCACAACTGGGAAAAAGGCAGTGGCTGGCTTGACTTGAACCAATAGGTTGGGAACTGGGCCATAAAACTCTATAACTAAACTAACCTTATTTCACGTAGTCTGAGACAAGACAGGCAGGTGCTGTACAGCTTTCCCAAGTAGGACCCCATGTAGTCAGGGTAAGCAGCTTGTAAAGCTTTCTTTGCACAGTTAATGTCAAATCATGACAACCTTTACAGTTTGTCATATCCAACATCAAAATAGGTGTTTATATGAGTGAGTATTAATTGCAGGTAGCACTTTAATTTGGTTTGCAAAAATTTGACCTGACACTTTTCAAATTATGCACCAGAATTTTTGAAAACATTGAAAACTTTTTGTTCAAGGTTTGGAAATTACACTTGAATACTTATAGAAAACATTGCCAAGTAGTAGCACCTTCCAATATCCTCTTAAAGTTACTGATATTAACCCAATATGCCCCTTAAAGATCACAGTGGCAACCACATTTTTTGTACAGTATTAAAGACCTACACCTCTTACCACAAATAGTTCCAATTCTCCCAACATGCTGCTTACTTATAAAGCAATTGTCTAAAATTTATCCTTATTCCTAATTCTCAACTTGAGGCACACTCTACACATTAGTGCAAACACACTCAAAAATATTTAATTTATTAGTGTGTGAAATACTTGAGCTATAGAATCCCTTTTAAACACAGAGATTCCACCCCTTGTGTGGGTCATTTCTTCACTTGAGATAGTAATAAGAAAAGAAATAATAATGAAGATAATGTTCTTTTTTTGACATCCCCAAAAGTGGTCATCAAAGAATAGAATGAAAGACATTGTTTTTATTTTTTTTTTATTTTTTTAATGACCGGCCATTGGAGCTGCGTGAAAGAAATTACATTGAAAAGTCAAATTGAAGTGAAAATTGAGTCACCAGTTTCCTTAAGTGGAGTGTCTTTATAAAGAGAAATGTTTTGGTGAATTCCTGAACAGTGCCATCACTTAAAAGTGAGGGCAGTATGCAAGAATAAATGGAAAGGGTTAGTTAGACTGAGACTGTTTGGATGGTATGTTCATGTTCAGATGGGAGCTTTCTCTGAATGATATTATCACATCTTTGCAGTCTACTGCATAGCTAATTCAGGCACTATTTCCCATTTTTATTTTCCTTTTCCAAATTGTAATAAAATAATCTGCAGTTGGTTGCAGACATGATTAAATTTATGAATTTCTGAAATTTAATTACATGTAAGATATTCTAAAATATCTTCTTTCTGTTCTTCCTTCAGAGAAATTCGTAGACAGATTAAAAGCCACAATGGTTCTCCGTAGTTTGGTTAGTTAATGCCCTTGTTTGATGAGCAGAAGTGGGCGTTTGAACAAAACCAATTGACTAAGGGGGGCACTATGCTAATAAAGGTTGGGAAACACTGTGTCAAATGATTAAGCTTGTCTGGTCTGACCAGAGATTTTTGCCCAGCCATTGTCTTGTGATGGGGCTGGAGAATTGTTTGTACTTTGTAGTTTCAATTTGCTTTGCTATGGTTATGTTGTCCACTTAGTGTAGTAGTATCATTATTGAATTTGTTGTTTAAATATTTAATAACTATTTTAATTTTAAGCATAAAATGTACAGTATCAGGATGTTGTAAATTTCTGCTGTAAATATTCAAACGGCCGTACTAAAATACCTTAACCTTCCTGTACTCTATTAATTCTTAAGGGAAGTTTGTTTCACATTCCAGTTTTTATGCATGACATTAAAACAATGTTTTCTCATTTTTGTTGCATCATCAAAAAGTTAAATGCATAGTTCTTCTGCTTCAAGATTCCCATTGATCATACACAAAAGTACTGTATTGCGATTCTGCAGCACAGCTGCTCTAGTTTTTGATGTTGGTCAATTGTCTGTGCCATTGTTAATATCTTCAGTGATTTGTTTTGCAATGTGCTAATTTCTAGTTACTTGATCAAAGAACTTTGGCAAACCTTAATTGTATAATTTGGTACTGGTCAGTTTAAAACCTGATTTTTTAATTGTTTAAAAGTAACTTTCCCATGCATGGTTTTGGAAACATTCCCAAAGAGCAGCTCAGCTTCTTGAAATTACCTCACAAAGTTGGGAAAGGTCTTACAAAACAGTTTTCTTTAGAGCTTTTCAGAAATAGGCGACTATTATACTCTGCAGTACATTTAAATCCCCCATTGCTTGCAAATGCATTGAGCACTTCTTGCAACATACAGGCATGACATAACAGTATTTTCAATACTGCTTGGGATGTTCATTGTGAAGATCAAACTTTATTGTGATTGGACAAAACTTTTTGACCTTGATGATTATTCATTTCAGGCTCTGGCTTGTGTTTTCCTTTGCTTCCATGTAGCCTGTTATTGAGTGTGTGGGAAGCAAGGTCATCTGTACGTTAATTCTACATGCACTTAGTCAAGTTGTGTGTGACACTGACTAACACAGCACACAGGCCTTTAGTAATCTGTCTCAAGGACACAGTGTTGATTATCTGCGAGGCAACAGTTACTGGAGCAGGCGTTGGATGATTGCTGGAGTTCACTTACTTATGAACCTGGGAGTCCAGTTAGTTAACTTAAAGTACTGTGTGCTCTCACTCTCATTAGGCCTGCTGTTTTGCAAACTTGCATTTAATTTGGAAACGTGCATTTTTTCAGACTTCCAGGGCATTTCTTGTGCATTTTAGAATCATTGGCAATTATATTGTGACTGAGATTGAGTAAGCTCCTACATGGAAAAGCATTGAAAGGTTAATTTGTGGAAACATTTCTCTTCGTGTTAAAGCTTTTTGGGACATTTTTGCAATATAAACTTACTGCAGCTACACTTATATTATATTTCTGAAATTGTTTCATCTCTACGATAAAATTTATCAGCTTTAAAGTAAAATATTATTATTTAAGTTCTGAGGAAATTTTCATTTCTTATTCAGAGGAAGGATTTATTTTTGAAACACCAGCTGTGTAACCTACGATTAGTGTGGTGACTATCATTGCCCTTGTTATTCTGGTAACTTTTCAAAAACACTGTGATAGAATTTAAGAATAGTTTTACTACATGCATCAGAGAGGTGCTACAGAGACTGCAAAAATGCATCATGTACCGCATTCACCAGCTGAAAACTCGCAGCCCCTGAATTTGAGCATCAGTCCTCGCAGGACCCCTTCCCATAGTCCAGTATACAGTAGAGAAGAAGGAGAAGACAGGGTGTCATCTTCCAGTCATAAGGCTCATTGTCATTGTCCAAAGCAGGATTCAAAGAGCACGATACTTTACAAGTTGTTAACTGATTCAGATCAACCATGTTGTCGTCACTACACTGCATTACCTTGTTGTTCCAATGACATCTACAATAGGAGGAGGTGTATGCAACCTGGTGAGAGCAAACTGAAACTTTTGCTAGAAGAGAGCAAAAGGCAAGCTGTCCAATAAAACTTAAAATTATTTTCTCCTTTCATGGAGTAAATGCCTATTTGTTGCAGGTGAGCAATCATTTAAGCAAATTTTTGTCAATTTGGTTTAGGTTATACATACATTGTGTTCTTGTCTTATTCACACGGTGTCTATGAACATTTGATTAGAGTTGGTCTCATAAATTTTCCCCTGTATGTGCCACAGGTCATACAGGAAAATTTCTGCCTCAACTGCTGAGATTTTATGCTGTGATGATCTTATTTCTGAAATTTTACACCCACACCAAGTTGACACAGTATTATTGATGCACAGTGTGAATTCAAAAGGTAGGAAAATCAGGCCATCAAACTGGTATCAAAAGTTGTACTTGCACGCTGAAGATACTTCAGTTTCTACTTAGGTTACAACTCATACTATAGAGCTTTTGGAATAGGGCCTACTGTCCTTTCTCTGTCTTTTAAATTATGCCAAAAGGCAAGCTTAAAGGGCCAAACCTCTCATCCCAAACTACAATTTTGGTATGGGGGTACTGAAATTCTCAATTGGCTCAGCTCTTTGATTGACAGCTAATTCCAACAATGCAGAGTACCAAAGCTTAAATTACACAGCATGAACGGTACTGAGAGTGTTTTGATTATATAAATTGAGTTTTTCTTTACTCACCTTGAAGGAATAAACAGAGATTCTATCTGAATGATCATGAATTTCAGACAGTTGTGGGAGGGGCTTAAGTAAGAATGTTAGGAGAATTGGTACTGTTAGGGGTGAGAGAGCTGGGCCTTTAAGGTGCTTGTGTTAATGATTTTTTTGTCCCTTTCTGTATTCAGTCCCAAGCGTCCATTTGCTTAAATCCACATGATTTTCTGACATACATGGTAGTTAGTTGCGCAAGGCAGTAACTGTTGTTGAGAAGTATAAAAAGTTGAAGTACACACATTGTTCAGGGAATAATTAAGCATTCAAATTTTGCATAGCAGTTTTGGAGATTTTTGAGGTCATTCACATATTGTTTGTGAAAATGCAAGGGTTTAATATGCACACAAAAAATTGCTACACAATTTTTCATTTGTGTAGCAACTTTGCCTGTTTGTGTAGCAAATTGCGATGCGATACTGGATAAATTACTCCCTGTTGTTGCTTTGAATTCCTCCTGTGAGGGCTTTGACATCATTTTAGAAGCTGGACTGCAGATACCAGACTTCAAAAATGTTGGATTGCCAAGACACCACTAGGCATCTAGGAAAACTTGGGTAATGCCCCCTTGTCAGGAAGCATTGAGAAATTGTTGGCAGTTCTCACTAAATAGTACTTGTAAGTTGTAGTACAATTTTATACCTATAAGTGCAGGTTTAAATTGTTCAAAATGTGAGATAATATCTGGATGTTGGGTTCTGTATTTATTATACAAGCCCCAGACTAATGCTCACTTTTGTTGAAAAAATTTGGAATTGCTTAGGTTAGGTAATACCTTACTTCCTTGTTTAAATAATTTTTCTGAAAGTGCTGTTTACTAAATGCACACTACATAAAAGCTTTGCAAACCCCATTTAACTTGATAATTAGATGAATTTGCATCTGGGACTTGCAAGTTTTGACCAGTGAAGTCATGTCCCCCTGAGTCAGTGTTGTAACAAGTCACGACTCGAGTCACTTTCCCTCAAAATGATAGTGACTAGATAGAATTCAGGAGTAATCGCCCGATTGAAATAGTACAGTGACTCGAGTGAATGACTCGACTCGAGTCACTTAAAAGTTTGAAAACTGATGACTCGAGTCACTAATCCAGTGACTCGATTACAACACTGCCCTGAGTTGGGAAGAACCAACCTGTTGGGTTTTCTGGACAATATATGGGTAGCTTCGATATTTTGCAAGTGCTTCATGACTGTATAGATGTATAGGTACATGTACAGTTTTGTTTTTGTGTATTTAAACCTTGTTGAAGTACAATAATGGCAACTTCTTGTGTGCACTCATTAAGTTGTAAAAACAAGCTCTGATTGAGTGTTTGATTGTCACTTGACATTACCTATTAGTATGCTTCTTGTTTAGTAGTATTACAAGGGACAAAATATTCAGTGTTTGCACCGGGTAGGAAATTCGTACCCGGTTACCCAAACAGTATTACCCATCGGGTACGCGGGTACCTGATTGTAAACCTTGCAATATCTTTCTTCGTCCCCACGGGCTAGGCTAGGCTATGCACAGTATAGTATGTAGGCCTATGCTGTTTCTTGGTATAGAAGTGGATGTTTGAAACACCTATTGCAGGAATTGTTTCTGAAAAGTACAATTTGACAGAAACATGTTACCTAATCAAACAAGTTAAGCAACTTCAATTTCAAATAATTGTGGATGAGATGTGGGTTAATTCATTTGTTACTTTCAGTAACCATGTTATTTTAGGAAGATCAAAAAGAAATCATAGAAAAACGCTACCCGGGTAGCAAGAATGTCGTTCAGGTACCCAGGTACCCGGTGCAAACACTGAAAATAATGCTAGTGAATTGATTAGCAAAAAGCCATTTAGCAATTTTCTTAATTAGTATTAGCAATAGCAAGTACTGCAACTTTTGCTAATCAAAATTGAAATTGATTAGCAACTAGCAATTCTTGGGTTGCAAATTGCTATGTGAACCCAGCTATTTTGTCCCTTGAATTATGATTGATTTTGTTGAAAATTACAAAGGTACCATTTTTCCATCAATTCCCCCACTTGTTGGCATTGAAAAATGTAAATCTCTTTATGTTGGGATCAGTCAGTCAGATAGACAGGTCTGCACAAAGTTCATGGTCTTCGATTTAAATTTAGTAATAAACCTGCATAGTAACACTCTTTGTTGCTGAATTTAACAATGCATATACGTAACTGGGACTTTTATCTTGTGTGGTACCTAGTTCAATGGCACAGTTTTGGGTTTGATTCATTATACCAGCCTTTTACATCCAACTCCAGCAAAGCAATGAAAATTGCAGCAATGCATACTTTTTTTTCAAGTCTGAATTATGATATTTTTTATAGAGGTCCAGAGTTTTTCTGCAAACTGTGCTTGTGATCAGTGTACCAGTTGTTACATGCATGACCTTGAAATTTCTCAAGGTTGTGGAGTGAAATTTCTATAGTTGCGTTCTGTTCATTAGTCTGTTGGTAAAGATTGAAGGCATCACATTCAAAGAAAACATTCAGAGGATCGATGGAACCAGCCCTGCTACTTTTCTTAAAATTCTTGAAAAACAAAAGTAGTCACATGGTCTGTCAAAGGGTTCCAATCCCTATTTAAAATACCATGGTACAGTATAGCCTACTATATTCCTGTGACTTGTTTTTCCCTTTAAAGCATTCTAAAGTTTGCATCACAGTAATCTACATGGCTGCATCCTGACCTCTTACATATGTTAAATGTAACCCTACTCACCTGTGGCAATCCTTTGGCAAGTTATCAGCAGATCAGATGGACATAAGGAGAGCACGGAGTCTAAAGCAATGCATATATGGATGAAAAATTTTCCAGATTGAGTTTTTTATTTGTTTGTTTGAAGGATCTTGACACCTAAGGTAACCATCAGACGTGTCTGTCTTGTACCATCACTTTTTTTTTATTTTTCTGTTCCACCATCTGTAGAGCAATATAATTATGGCTACTTTGGAGTTTGCTCGGACTTGTTGGCACCAATTTGGAAGCCCAAGTACCAGCAAATGTTACTTAATGGCAAGTCTTTTATGTGAAAGGGGCAATTGGAGTCTTTAGTTGTGATGTACGGAGTATGTTGTACTTCTAGGATGCATTTAGGTAAAATGAAATCAAAACCAAGTTGTGGGTTCAGTAAGTACTACTACTTCCATGCTAGAATATGTGTAGATGCTACTGTACATTGCAATGACTGCCATATGAGGATTTCTTTGTAACGTTCTGGTATCAAGCAATCCATGCATGTGTCTGAGCATTTCATGACACACAGTACATGTCCAATACTGTAGATTTACCATACAGTATTATGAATTAATACTGGCACACAATTTACAACCTGGGCCCAAAGCTGTTAAAGGGCAAATCAGAATTTGTTTAAATTACAAATTTTCCACAACTTTAATTTGTGCACGGCAATCATACATTGAGTTAAAACTACTGTAACAATCTACATAGCCCCTCTGTTGTGGGGAAACTGCAGTATGATCAGTCATTGTGGTCTGAAGTTGTGATTGGTCACCATGTATATGAGGCTGCTTCTGTGTGGAATTTAGTCCCCCCCCCCCAAAAAAAAAAAAAAATTGCAAAATTAAAAGTCTTTTGGAAATTTAGGCATGGGGTAGGTGTCACAATTTGCTGTTTTAATGAACTGGAACAGATTTGAGTTCCAATATATCAGTAGGTGTGTAAATATTTGCATTTCTCAGGTAATTTGAAGTGAGTAATGATCAAAATTTAACATTAAACACAATTATTTGGTGATTAGGTCAATGCAAAGAGTCAGCTATCAGTATTTTGATGGTAGTCATAAAGCCAACTTAATAATTACACAGATGAACACTATGTTGGCCATCTTGCTCTGCACGAATTTGTTTCAGTTCTGTTTTTGCGGTCAATATGCAAACTGACCAAAAGTCTGTTGCATTCTGCATGCTATATACTCAGGGGAAATTGTCATCCCAACTTAAAGAAGTGTAGCACACTGTTCTGTTTTATTATTGGCTCTTGAGAGTCATGTGAGAATTCTTAGGAGTTTCTGCTTACTTTACCTTGTAAGTATACAGTGATGTAGCTCTAAAATATTATGAATATACTTTGAAGAGACATGAGAAGAAAATTGTGAGATTGAACTGTTGCTTTAAACTCCTGTAAGTTTAGAGCAACGGTTCTTGCCCTGTAAAGGGCAGGAGCAGTCATCCCAAATTGAAGAAGTGTAGTAGACTGTCCAGCTTCATGATTGGCTGTTGGGAGTCATGTGACAATGTTTTTTTCTCATCAAATGTGAAATTAACCAAAAATAACTGCTTGTTTTACCTTAAATATGCAATAGTAAAATCATAAAATGTAATTACAGATACTTTGAAGAGAAATAAGATGGAAATTGAGTTATTTAGCCTTTTCTGCAATATAAGTTTGGGGGGACTGCTCTTTACCTTTAAGGTTGAATTCTTTGGCCTTTCAAAAGTACTTAGTATTAAATGGTATGCTTGACACAAGTGGAAATCATTCCTGCAGTGTTTGTAGTTTATTGAGTACTTTGTCAGCACAGTTGTTGGTTTGAAAACATTATTTGAATATGATTACCTGTAGAGTATGTCTCTCATTATCACAAGTACAGTACTTACATACAGTACTTCAGCTTCATTGGTCATGCAACCCACAGACTGGCTTAAATACTGCAGTGCAGAAACCTTGAACCAAAGAGTATTTGTACTTTTGTTGTGAGCAATAACCTTCCCCAAATAAGACTTAAAGGTGGATAACACATAAATATTTCATTCTGTAAATGTTTTCTGCACTACAGTGAGCAAAATTGTATGGTGGGTGGTAGAGCAGTACAACTATGACCTTTTGACTCAAGGACAAAAGTTGCAGGTATTAAGCTGAGGTGAATTGAATGGAGAGCTCAAGGTTATTTTCTTGTGCAAGGTTAACTCTTCTGGGTTAGGTCAACCATTGCTAAAAAGAAAAGATTGATCTTAACATATTTACTGTACCTTAAGTCTGAATTTACAAAAATGCATGTATTAAAAAGTTAAATGAAGACAGAATTCAAATGGTCCTACTCCCATCTTCACAGGACATCATGCTGAGATGTTAAAGTGCTGAACTTAAAGGGCAGGAACAGTCATCCCTAATTGAAGAAGTGTAGTAGACTGTCCAGTTTCATGATTGGCTGTTGGGAGTCATGTGACAATGTTTTTTCTCTTCAGATGTGAAATTTACCACAAATAACTGCTTGTTTTACCTTGAATATGCAATAGTAAAGTCATGAAATGTAATTACAGATACTTTGAAGAGAAATAAGATGAAAATTGAGTTATTTAGCTTTTTCTTCAAAATAAGTTTGGGGGACTGCTCCTTACCTTTAAGTCCCTCAATTAAAAATTGTAGATTGCAAAATCATTTGTGATGATGTTGGTGCCCCAGTCTGATCTTTGTTTTTCTGAAGATGACTACACCTTGTGCTAAAATGTTGTCTCATTCTTAATGCTTTGAGATGACAAACTTTACAAATCCTCTGTACAACATGAAAGAAGGCAGGGAGTGTCTGACCATAAGTTTAACTTCAAAGGAAAACAAATCATGGACTTACATGAGATGTACCACAGTAATGTCATAAATTGTTGTGCAATGGACTGTTTGAATTTTAGTTAATAAATTTCAACATCGAATATCTCAGCAATTGATCAAGATATCACAAAGGGAGTTGCATCAATAAAAGTCATTTTGCAACTTCTGTTACAATTGTTTGTAAAATTGTAGCCTTGAGGTACACTTGAAAACTTTTGGTACATGGAAGTGAACTGTACTTCTTGTTAGTACATAAACCCCACAGCACTGCTAGTCTGCCCCATAGTACCACTGAATTTTTATATGAGTTTCCAAGTTTGGTGAAGTTCAATCACCTCAGTTTCTGTAAAGTACCCTTGTAGTATGTTTTCTGTTCAAACAAGATTTAGTGCTAGCTTGCATTCATGTGCTCTCTTTCTTTTCAGTCAACTGTAAATCTTCAGAATGTTTTTCTGCATCAAAAGTTCATTCTCTCTCATATGGTGATAAAATTTGACATGTAATTTGGTTGATGTAAAATCTAATGTACATTTGAGAACAAATGCATTGAATTGGCTTTTCCTCACTGTTCCTTTTTGAAATATGAAGCAAAATGTAAATTTTTGCTCCAGTTTAATGGTAAAAAAGTGACAAAAAACCTGTACTTCAACATTCACAAGTTTGACACTTTGACAGACTTAATGAACGGGAATACTAAATTATATTTTATTCTGTCTTTCAGATGTGCCCGGTTTGGTTAACCCTGCAATGGTTGAATCGCATCAGAGCCAAGCTCAGTTAAGACTGGGAGAGTATGAAACCGCCATGTACCCATCAGATCCACTTCGTTTTGCCCACATCCTTCTCAGTCTTCCTCCACTTCGCAATATCAGGTCAAAGGTCATCACCCAACTATTCTTCCAAGATCTTATTGGGGATGCCCCCATGGAGGAACTTCTGAAACAGATGCTGACCAGTCCGTGAAATCAACAGATGGGTATCATCCTGGTTGGTGTAAATTGGGGGAGAAGATTCCAGAACATTTTTTTACAAGATGTCAATCCTCTTGCCTTCTCCAGAATATAACTCTATTGAGCCAAGTGAAAGCTGTCGCTCATATAAGAATTGATGGGGCTGTTCTTTTAGAACAGTTGGAAACTTGACACTGTGTGGTATAGTCAGAACGTTCATCAAGTTATTAAAGGAGAGTGCACCAGCATACAATAGTGTACTGTAATGCAATATTTATCATGCAGTTAACAAGGTTTCTAGTTGTTATTTTGTGTCTGTATGGACATTTTTTTTCACTTATTCCCTTACAATATTTGTAATGTACGTCTTTTAAGATTTCATAAGCAGTTATTAAGGAAATGTAACATGATTTGTTCAAGGAAGAAGTTAACAAATCAGTAATTGCTATTCCTGCAAACAACAAGCAACATTATACAGTATGTCGATGAGACTAGATTTTGCTCCTTATATTTTCATTAGGAATAAACAAAAAGGCACAAGTTTGTGATTGGCACCATATTTACTCAGTTTTTGGTTGACAAATGGCAAAATTGTGGAAACCAACACAAACTTATAAGCAACACAAATATTTATTGGATTCACTGTTGTAGTTAATATCATGTAGCCAGTTGCATCACTGTAGTGTTCAAAGTTTTATCAGGTACCGTACCAGTAATGGCAGAACAGGAGAGGGAGGGAGAGGCTTGAAAAGGTAAGAGGCTGAGTCCCCTCAATATTTGCCAAGTATTCTAAGAAGTGACGAGTGGAGGATTTCAGAGTGGTTGCTGAACATATTTTTGATCCTTTTAGTACATTTGCAGCTTAGAAGACACTTGAAGTGCAATTTCCAATTTTTGGTTTGAACACTCATGCCAGCACAATTATGCTAGTTTTTTGCTTAGATACTGTAGTCTTACTGGCACTCACTCTGCTCCCCCAAATACTTAACTGTTCTGCCGTAAGCACGCCAGCCAGGCACTGTTGAAATCACAACCTGCAGATAAAAATGACTTTCAGGTTCTTGTACATTGCAATGTTATATACTTTGTACAGTATTCATACATAAAGTCTTAAGTCTAACCTGAAATGTTTCAGACTTTGTACAAATGGAACAAATTGTCAGGCAAAGTGAAACCTGTCAAAATATGTGTTTTGGTTTTAAATCAAGTATATCAGAAAAAAGCTAACACCAAGCAACAAATAAAA
Organism: Holothuria scabra; assembly: GCA_037179385.1. Taxonomy (NCBI): domain Eukaryota; kingdom Metazoa; phylum Echinodermata; class Holothuroidea; order Aspidochirotida; family Holothuriidae; genus Holothuria; species Holothuria scabra. Next base: position 2,654,621 of record CM074193.1, read on the forward strand.
AAAAAAATACTTGGTTTTTTGTATTTAATTTTGAGCACAGGAATTTACAGACTTTGTGTGTTGCCCTTTCAGGGGTTAAGTGAAGCTTATAGAATTATTGATGGAAAAAGAGGACAGGTTTCCCATTAACCCCATTAATCTCCTAAATGTGCCCCATAAAATTTCACTTAAAAAATCAGGGGTATTTAAGCCCTTCCCAAATGATATTAAAACCATCCATCTTTGACCCAGGAAGTTCATGATATCTAAACAGTAGACTGCACATTCATAGGCCTACAATATGCTTATGTAATAAATTACTTACACAGACATCATCTACCAAGAAAGTTTGAAATACCTTATTGATGAGCTACAGTAAAGTCCTTACTCATTACTGGGTTATCTTGCAGTGCAAAAAAAAAAATAAATGTAAATTGAATGAAATCTTTATAAAATGACAGCATTCAATGTGCTACAGAGGTAGGCACAAGCAAAAGGAGACAACCAAGGAAATACAATTAACAGTGGTGTTTGGTGCACCATGCTTATTCTCTTATTGTTAATTTTATGTGATGGTAATTGCTTTTGTAGGTTTTAACTCACATGAGAGCAAGTTTTATGAGGTTCTGTTCTAGCAATTCACCACACCAAACTTCCTCGGAGGATTGTCTTCAGCCCTTGAATGTCAGATATTGGTACTTGATGTCTAAAACAGATAATTGTTCTGTAGAAACCTATTATTTTCAATTTTGTTGTGTAGTGAAACATTCATTCCTTCAAGTTGTTCAGTTCAAGGTACAATATGAGATTGAAGCATTACATGTAGGAAATTGGTTTTGCTTGAACTGAATTAGTTCATTGAAGAGCTGAAGGAAGTCCTTGAACACAGTTGACTTAATAATGTCTTGAAAAAGTAAATTATTTAGTATAAAAATACCTTTTGAAAAGAAGAGATGACTTCATTGAAACGTTAAAGATAGCTTTCACTATAAAGTCCGGATCTGTGAGTTGATTTAAAGGACAAAAGCCTTTGCCCGCAACTTAATTTGAATCAACAGCTAAATCTCACAGTTTTGGGGAGAACAGAGGAAGAAAATATTGTCACATGACCCTCACATCCAAGTATGAAACAGGACAGTCTGCTTGACTATTTCAATTTGAGGTGTCTACATATCCTCTGAAAATTTTTTGACCTTCAGTGATTTTTCTAAGGTTCGGAACAATGAAAGTGACAGGAGTGTTAAGTGTATCTTTATCAGTACAACCCACACATCTGTTACATCATGAACAGATAAAAATTTTCTCATTTATTTTCCTCATGAGTTGTTATTTAGTTAGGGGAAATAGTATTAAATTCCTTCTGGACGAAATGCCCACCTAATGTATATAAATGAAACGATCAATAGTAAACTTGGGAGCCCTTGGTTCTGATTTGTCACCAACAAAGAAACAAAAGAAACAAATTTGTCATTTACTGTGTTTTAACTTCTTGTAACTTATATTGGATTTGTTCTATTTTACAGTACCAACTATTTCTTTAAGATATTCACTTTCAGCTTAAAAAAGACTGACAATCTGAAATAATTTACACATTACTTTCATAGTCTTTGTAATTTATCCGAAGATTCCTATGTTCATCTTTAAAATTAACTTATATATGGACGTTCACTCACACCATGTCAGTGCTTAGTTAATTGTTTAACATGAATGGCATGTCTGGTGTTCCATACAGAAAAACTCAAGTTACAGGGTTAAAAATATGAATATTCATATCCATCATATTGTACATGTAAGTATTTTACTGGGCTCTTAGAAAGAGAGTTGATTTCACTTAAAACTGTATCTGGAAGATGTCTTGGTACATTAGATGTTCAGAATGGAAAATTTTATGCTTATATTTGGTATTAGCTGGAAGCAACAATTTTTCCAAATTTAAGGACAGCAAGGTAGTATGGAAGAGTACATCATAGGGGTTTGGTTTGAATAATCAACATATGTGACACTGGAAATTAATTTCAGGTATATTTGAAGGGCACTTCTTTGAGGTTCATTTTCTCTGAATCATATGTGTATGTGAGAAGTACATGTCTGTACATGACAGGGCCAGGAAGTGTCACACGGTATATTTCTCAAATCATTTTAATATTGTAATGATTCTCTCGTTCTAATCATTCCATCTACATATTTCAATTATTCTTTAAAGTTTGCTCATATGCACCTGATATCATCCATCTTTTATTTAAACATATAGAGGCCATGCATAGGTTTAAAAGTTAAGGACAGAGGGTGAAAGAACTGTTGCAAAATTACCACACTTTTGTTTATTTCATGAAAAGTTTTGGAATTTGTGAATATCTATGCCAAGTCGATGGATGTGCAGTGGTGGTGTCAGAATGTCAAAATTGTGGGGGACGGGGGCAAACTTAGGACAAGTTAAAATGTTGGTGGAAAAACTTTTGGGCCCAGTGCAAAACTGAGCCCTAAATGCTCTCTCCTGCTGGTGGGGGTCCAAGGGACAAAGCCTCCAAAAGCTCTGTAGCTTTAGCATATCTCAGGATGAAAAATTAAGTCCCAGGAAAAGTGTATTAATTATTTTACTCAGTTATCCTAACTCCCTCCAGATCTAACATGGAGGCAATGAAGGGGGGCAAGGAATAAAGCTGAAGGGGAAAATGCCCTCACTCCCCCTCCCCTCCCCTCCCCCTTCCTCTGCCCTTCCCTTTCCCACCCCCTCCCCCATGACACTGCCACTGAAATGTTGTGAGTGTCTGACATGTTTTAAGCCACAGATTGCAAACTGAAGTATGGTGATGACTACGCAAGCATGGATCAATTATTTTTTTTATTTGTCCTCCTCTGAATTTCAGAACTGTACTTTTAGTTGTGGATGGCAAACAGAAGGTGCGATAGTGGAGGCGTATGTCTTAAAGGTGTTATCACATTAATATGTATATTGTTGTATATAATAAATACATTTTTATGATCACTTAACTTTTAATCAAAGCATAGCAAAACACCAAACAAATGTGTTTGGGGTTTTTCTAGAAGAAAAAATTTCCATGTAGCTTTTACAAAAGGGATAGAAATCATCTCAAAATTTTGTCAACTCTTGCCATTGTCATATTCACAATACCTATTGTTTTGAAAGAAAGAATTGATATATTATAAGCACAGTTTACCCTTCGAAAACAAACAGAGACTGTGGTTTGAGCATAAGATGAGCGTTAGATCAACTTATTGACCTCTTCAGTGGAATACAGCACAATTATTAGGTCCCTTAACCCATAGCATGAAGCAATGGTACTGTGCAACACTTGGATGTTGAAACATACCTATATCATATCTGCAGTCAACTCCCTCTGTTGGCAGGATGGAGGAATGAATGCTTGATTAGGTGGTTCCATCACACAGAAGAATCCAATCAGCACTTGTGCTTAATGACTGTAGCAAGCCATTAGTAGGGTCCATTAGCCTTAAATCGTCTTCGTTTATTGTCAGCATGAATCTCAAACCCTTATATTCAGTGAAGTTGAGGGAAACAAAATACAACTTAGTACACAACTGTTCATGATACAGTTAAGCAAGGAAATTGAAAGATTTAGAGGTTATAGACCTCAGTTATGGCCGACTTAGATCAGACCATTCCTTGCTCCAGATTCGTCTCTAGTTCTGTGGTGTTTGGAAAAACTTGGGGGCTTGACAAAACTTTTAAAATATCTCCATCCTTTCCCCTACCATTCCAAACAGACTGCCTCTGGTCCTCATAACTGTGACAGTAGAAATTCATTGGGATAATATGTAGAAGGTGCTTTATCTCATCAGTCAGATTTCCTTATGAGATTTGTAATGATTGTTGAATTCTGTATCAAAATTCATTTTGGCTTTATATTGGAAAGCTTATTATGTATCTTGGTGATGTCTGTTTTCAACTTATCAGTGAAAATATGGTTTTTGTTGTGCCTTTTACCTTGTGTGCCCATATATTTGTGAGACAGTTAGGGCCACATTTTTAGGTGACCGGACAATTTTCTGACCAATCAATAGTTTAATGTAAAAGATGGGGGTGGTCTGGGGAAGCTTGGTGCTGGAAGTCCACACCTTTCATATTTAAGGGCCATCATTTCATGAAATGTATTGTTACATTGCCTATAATTACTTTAACATGTTAGAGGCAGAATTACCCCTATTTCTCACCCTCACAAATATCCTTTTCAAGGTCATGATAAGATATATAATAAACAAATGATTACAATCGTTTCCTGTTCTTATAGTTCTCACTGAATCCATGCTGTTTTTATATGGTATGGTCTTTGATTCGTTTGTGAAACGTAATGTAAATAAACCTTGTCTCTTGCTTTTGTTGTTGCAACTGAAATACACTGCACTGAAATAACATATATATTTCTTATGTCTTATCTAATGCTTCCATATTTTGCCTTTTGTTACAGTTATGAAGTAGGATCAGTTTAAAGTTTGACATTTTTGTTGCAAAACGTAAGGGATTATAGCGGCGATTGTTGTGAACAATAGTTTACCCCCTTTTAAATTCTACAGCCCCTCCCCAGCCCCTCCCCTCCCCCCCCCCCAAAAAAATCCCCTTTTGGTCAAAATGTCGAGGAAGAGTAAGCCACTTCCACTGGTGAAGCAAATGTGCCCCATAGATGATAAGAGCAGGCACGTGAAGAATATGCCTCCCTAAAGCCATGTAGAGCAGTAGGACTGGATGTTAAACCTGGTAGCAAAAGGGGTAAATTCCCCTTGTTTTGTTTTTTGATTATCAGAACTCTCTCCCTCCCCCATTGTCTATGATAAAATATGGCAGTTTTCGGAAGGTTTCAAGTTGCCTTAACAATACTCCTCTTAGTGATTTACGCATCTCTACCGTTGGAAATAATTTTACCCCTTTGTCCCGGTCTCCAGAACTGTGGTCTGGATATGGGGCACTGCAGACATATTACGCCGACGTTCTGGCTCACTGTAAATCATGCAAAATAGATTTGGTGGCAATACCATACCGAGGCTATAGGTCGTTAAAGGGTAAGAGAGGTCCCCTTACCTATTTTGAAGCAACAGCTAATTTTCACAAGTTTTCTTGTAATTTCTTTAAAAGTATTTTTCATATTTTGTAACTTCAATATTGCATATTTAATGTAAAACAAGCTGTTACTTTTTTGTAGGTTTCGCATTTGAAGAGAAAAATTGTTGTCTCATGACTCTCAACAGCTAATCATGAAACGGGTCAGTCTTTTACGCTACTTCCAGGGAGTTGCCACTTCCCAGTTGGGGTGACTGCCCTTGCCCTTTAAGCAGGCATGACTTCCTGCTGTTTCCTCAAAGCCCCCCAGCCAATTTTGTACACAACCATCCCGTTCAAGGCGATTCGGTGCCCTGATATTGGGAATGTTGTTCCTGACATTGATGCGTCCACGGGCGTTATAGACATGACAGTTAAATTATTTAGTGGTCGGACAGGATGCATGTATTACCTTCCATTCCCGTCCCATTCATGAAGGTACTTCGCGGTAAAATATGATCCAGCAAGCATGATGCAAATAACAGAAAAAATTGAAGGTGATCCCGTATTCCATTATAGGAGCTCATTACAGCCTACAACCATTCCGAGGACCGAGAGTAGGGGGTCGGGATCAAAAGGGTTAATAAGATTACCAAGAGTATGCCATTGCCTTATGTGTTGATTGGTCATTTCATTAATGGTGGACGGATGACTGTTTTCATTTGTCACGTTATTTGCTAATTTGTGTTCAACAAACCATAGACTTATAACTACTTAGTTACGGAAGGGGAAATATTATCGCTTGCCTTTGTTCACCGCGTTATCCACTTGGAAAGAATAAACGGCATGGACGTCGTTTCGGAGGAACATGTCTCCCCCAATCACATGCAGGCTCTTTACAAGTTCAAAGCCAGTGATATCTGTATCAATTCTTTCTATAATTTACAAAAAAATTGCCCTCTGCACTCGCATTAGTTTTCTTTTCTGTCTTGCCTCGGCCGCCATTTCAAACATATTGGGTTAATCCAACATAATAAAGTTTCCACAAATATTGTAGTTGTGATTCTAAAGATGTACAAGAAGGTCTATCCTTTTGCCTCCATTTTGGAAATTCCCTTCACCATGGTGGCAAACGTGCATAGGCGGCTATTTTGTGAGAAAAAAAGAAAAACATTTTGTCAGGTTTGCCTGGGAGCCTTTTGATGCATTGGTAGGATAGAAAGTGAACGTACTCCTCGACGAAAACCACGCAGTCGCTCCATCAATTTCTTAGTTTGGTTTTTAGTAGGGGGTAGGCTTTTTTCTTAAAGTCCCCTCGACTCTCTGGCGAAGAGCCAAGGGGCGACAACCAAACCCCCACGTAGGGGGTAGGGGTGATTCATGTAAAACGAAATGTTCTCAGTTTTGTCAATGAAAACAAAGACGAAATCTTTTCACCACTGCAAACCCATTTTTCCGGTGATTTTCGTGCGCCTTATCTTTTTAGGGCTGCATGATTTCGGAAAACCATTGAATCTGTTTGGGCTTTAGAGTAGCTGTCCTCCAGATAGGTTGCTTTACCCCCATGTCGGCAAATCTAAGCAGCACCCCTGGCTGAACCTGCATGCAGTCTTTCTTTTTGAAAATGAATAATACAACCAATTTTGACAGTACCCCTCCTCTTAGACTCCTCACAAGGATAGGAGAAAAGTTTTATGAAAGATGTTCCCAGCACATTCAAAGTCAAATTGAGGCCCTGAAAACTGGATAAGCCGTAAGCAGTTTCAGGTAAGTCAGCAGCTCTCGATCCAGGGAGCTGTTATTTGAACAAACAACAGTTCCCTGCTCAATTTTTGAACAATTTATGAACAGTCAGTACTTGTGTGCAGTGCAGAAATCCACGCTACTGGGACCGACCGCGAAATGAAGTGGTTACAACATCAGACTTGCAGTCGGGAGGTTAGGGGTTCGAGTCCTGGTCAGGCCATACCGCAGACTTTAAAAACGGAACCTACTGCAATTGTGCAGGGAACATAAACCAGTGAGCCACAACTGGAAAAAGGGCTCTGCTCTGCTGACTTGAACCAATAGGTTAGAAACTGGGCCGTAAAACTCCATCTTACTAACTAGCTACCGGTATAGGTCAAAGCGTGTTGATAAGGTAGAGAGCTAATTCGTGACATAATGAATGTATTAAAAAATAAATTTGTACTAACAGAACTTTTGCCTTGCGTAGAATGCTACATATAGCTTTGTGTGCATGCATTTCGACAACGGTGTAACTGTTATGCCTTCTGAAGTGAAGAGACGACCATACCCGAATTGGGGGGGGGGGGGCAGTTTGTGTTGTACCTTGCAATAATGACGCTTACTGTAACAGTTTTGATCACAGCAGATAATCGAAACCTTGATCTACAAAAGTTTGCCTAATTTTTGTAGTGGTGCTCAGAAATTCTCAAATGGCTCAGCTAATTTAAACAATGCTTACAACCATAGCTCACAATCTAAAAACAAAAGAGTGAACTTAGTCACTCTTTGATCGAGTGAAAAGTGTAAATTCACTCCATTAGAGTGATAATTCACTCCAAAAAGAGTGAAATTCACTAGAGGAAGAGGGAAAATTCACTCTTCCATGAGTGTCTGCAATGATCGCTCTTTTTTAAGAGCGATCACTTTGGGCACTCCATCAAGAGTGAAACTTCGCTCGTTTTAAGGGAATTTCACTCTTTTTGGAGTTAACTTCACTCTTTTTGGAGTGAACTTCATTCTTTTTGGAGGGAACTGTACTCCTCTTGGAGTGAATTATCACTCTAATGGAGTGAATTTACACTTTTCACTCTATCAAAGAGTGACTAAGTTCACTCTTTTGATTTTAGAGTGCACGTTACAGTGCCTTTACTGTACTGGGAGTGTTTTAATTAAACATTGGGGTCTTGCATACTCACCCTGAAGCATTAAACTGAGATTGTGTCTGGATAAGGATGAATTTTAGATAGCTGTACCGTGGGAGTGGCTTAAAGGGCCAATCCTCTCACCCAAAACTTCACTTCTTGTAGAGGGTAACACAAACTCTCAATTGGCTCAACTTTTTGATTGAATGCTAATTCAAATTATGCAGAGTAGCAAATCGTATATTATAGAACATGAACTGTACTGAAAGTGTTTTGATTGTACACATTGAGCTAATACTCACCATGAAGCAATATGAAATGAGACTGTGTCTGGATGAGGGTGAATTTTAGACAATTGTGGGAGGGGTTTAAGTAAGAGGGTTAGGAGAATTGGTAATGTTTGGGGTGAGAGAATTGGGCCTTAAAGAAAGTAGGTTAGGAGAATTATTCTGTTTGGGGTGAGACGATCCATGGTCAGGCCTGTAAAGTGAAATTTTATTGGTAACAGAACTACTACCAGAAGAGGATCCGGCGGACATTTGAAAAGGGAAAGGGGGAGCTGAACTGTAGAGAAAACAGTTGATGGACATTTAAAAGTGGTACTCTTAAGGAAACATATAATCCTGCCTGAAAGGCCACCTGACGGAGCTCATCGGTACAGTTAATTGGCGCAGCGCGTACAGAAAATGAAAAAAAAAACGCAACTCCCTTAGACAGCTGTCATTTCCCAGGTACTTTTGTGCGATTTTTTTTTCATTTGAAGAAAATGGAATTAATGCCTTTTGTCAAATGAAGAATCAAATTAAACGTCTGGTAGAAAAACTCCGACTACAGAAGACAAATGGATGTTTTTGAAAATCTCAAATCTCATTTGGGGACACACGGGGGCTTTTCTAGGGAGGAAACATGTCCCTCCAAACTGAAGAACCGGGTGTTTGGTCTAACGGTAGAGCATCCGCCCCTTACAAGGGCCTGGGTTCGATTACCGGTCGAGTCACACAAAAGACTGAAAATGGAACCTACTGCCGTTGTGCGTGATGCTCCGCATAAGCAATGGATTAGGGAAACAAGTCAGCGAGCCACAATTGGAAAAAAAGACCGTGGCCGGCTCGACTTGAACCAATAGGTTGAAAATTGCGCCGCACAACTCCATCTAACTATTTAACTAACGCCACTGACTATAGGCCTACACAAACATGAACACTCTTCTCCCGGACCACTGAATATGACGGCCCGTCATCGTATTAAAAAGACCACTTGGATGGTACGTATCTCTTGAAAGTTCCCTTGTCTCTCAGAACCTAATTCACTCTTCTACATCATGTGCACATGCCATTTTCAGAGAGCACCCAGGCACTATTTGCCAGGGGGTGGCCGGAGAATGAATAAACATTACCGAGGAAACCATCCACAACTATCATTTTAAGGATCTATTTGTTTAGGTCCAAAATCTGGCAGTATTTTGCATGTTGGATCCTTGAAAAAAGTCCTCTAAAACCCCAGTTCAAACACTGCCTCATCTCTCAATTCAAGAGATTTAAAATTAGGTTGAAGTAAATATATTCGTTTGAAATTCGTGACCAATCGCAGGCTCATAGCCATTTTTTCTTGGGGGGGGGGGGGGGGGGATGGATATATATTCACGATCTCCATTTCAGGAGGTTGAGAGGTAGGCCTTTAGGGGAGAGGTAAATTGAAGAATCAAAAATGGATCCCTACTCTGATATTTTTCGGGGTCACGTGCGCGCCCCCCCCCCGACGTAGCTACGGTTTTGACCAATCGACCGTCCCATTTATCACTAGTTCCTCTATTTTAGTTTTAAACTCCAATATTTTTAAATCTTACAATTTAAGAGAGTATACAGAGCAATCATACACTGTAAAAATGTCTGTAATGTTACAGAATTTTTGTACAGTTACAGAAGAAAAAATAAAGAAATACAAAAAGAATACATTAAAAGTGCTGTCAATGAATTGACAGCACTTTTCATGTATTCTTTTGTTTTTCTTTATTTTATTTTCTGTAAATGGACAGACATTTTTTACAGTGTACTTAACACATGAAATCTCAGGGGGTAGTTTCCTCTGACCCGTGGGCTACCCGCTAACTAGCCAGCGTAACCTTTCCGTCGAGGTTGATGTGGTAACCCTGGCTTGTTTATACACCCGACCGGGTATGAAAGGCAATTACCCATACCCTCGTTGACTACTCGCTTACTTCAAAAGTAGCGAACACATTCAGCGGACTTAGTGCGTCCGCCGTCCGTCACTGCTGTACTGAGAATGAAGAGAAATACAAGTCTCAGAGTGAGAGAATAATTTTTCGTTCAACTCAATGAAAACTGAGAAAAAAACTGTGGGACGCCAGCCACAGTGTCGTTAGGCAGGCTTACGAAAAACCCACTAACGAAACGGACCACTGCTTCTATGTTTTTATTAAAATGATATGTTTACTTATTCATAAACCTGAGACGATGAAAAGTACTTCTCAATGTGATGAATATCGAATACTAGGCGCCCGTCTACTTTGGCGAGGATATTAAATGCATTTAAAAAGCAATTGCGTGAACATTAACACAGTCTTTCAAAGCCATCAACCAGTGATTGTTTGCGATACCGGAGACCTTCATTTCAAGGACATAACAGTGTTCGTTAATGTCACGGGGTGTTTGATATAATGACTTTGTAGACTATACATTGAGCTGATAATTTCCACTCAGACCGAACATTTCTTTCAAACCGTATACCTCATAAAGGGATTACATCTTTTGAATAGATGAAAAGGGAAATAGTGCATTTGATGTACAGAAAAATGTTGAAAATTTTAAATCCATTCTGTTCAACCAAAATGATACACATTTCAAAAGAGGCAGTGCGATAAGCTTTTTTTAAGAAGTGATGCAGTCACAGAAATAAATCAACTAATGCGTTGCCGAAAAATGTTTAAATGTTCGAACTTACGAAATAGTACAACGATCGAGGCACCTACCGCCACATAAGAATATTCTAGCGTACAATGCATATCAAAGCTATATTTATATGGTAGTGGTACTTAAAGAGAAATATTTCGTTTGTTTAACAAGGAAATTTCATCCTTTTGAAACCAATATTAATTGGCAAAGAGTGATACATAATTAAAAATAAGGCATTATGGTAGCCTTCGTTTCAAGAAATAAGTTTCCCTCGGACACTAATTCAGTTGTTTGTTGCTCAAGAATAATTTGTCCACCCAAACTTATAACATTTCAAAAGATGCACCTTCCATAACTCTTCTTGTGCATAATATTTTGAGGATATGGAGCTATTGCTGGGGTTTATTGGTGAGGTTGAATGATTTGAAAAGGACTAGAGCTTTTTACTTTTAATGCTATGTTGGAGCATTTTAAACGCCATATTTCCCTTTAATTTTGGAATTTAATAAAGATCTCAGGATTTAAAGGGCCAAACCTCTCACCCCAAACTACAATTTTGGTACGGGGTTACCGAAATTCTCAATAAGCTCAGCTCTTTGATTGACAGCTAATTCAAACAATGCAAAGTACCGTCGCTGATATTAAACAGCATGAGCGGTACAAAGAGTGTTTTGATTATATAAATTGAGTTTTTCTATACTCACTCTGAAGCAATAAACTGAGATTGTATCTGGATGAGGACGAATTTTAGACAATTGTGGGAGGGGCTTAAGTAAGAAGGTACGGAGAATTGGTACTGTTTGGGGTGAGAGAACTGGGCCTTTAAAACGATTTGCCAGATAAAAAAAACTTATTGACTTCAAAATATACAGATTTTTTTCTCTGTGAGAAACTGAAAACTTATTGTAGTTTTCAAATTAATAGAATGTTTCTTGAGATTTAGTGCATTATTGGTATCTGTGATGTCAGCTTGTTTTTATTTATAATTTACCTTCAATTTTATACAAGGTTAGCACGCTTATATTGATCATGAAATCTTTCACCCAAATCTGAGGATCTAAAAGTTATATATCACCAAAAGTAAGGCATGGGTGAATGTAAGAAGAAAAATACTTCACTGCTTATAGTTGAATGCATGCTATAGGTGTATAGACCATTTGCTTTTGGCCTCACAATAAAAGAAGGTGCCATGTAAGGGAAACAAGCAAATGAGTATAATTGAAACGTCAACTCAAGAAAACACAGACAGCTAATTAACGGTCAACATGTAAATTACGCGCGTGTACTTCCATGGACTTTTTTTCAAATATAGCAATAACAAAGGATTGTGGGATACCCAGCCAACATGCCCAGCTGGGCCCCAACTGGATTTCAGCTGGGCTACTTGCTGGGCCCCAGCTGGGCCCATCTGTGTTTGTCAGGTGTTCCCACCTGGGCTAGCCTTTCCCAGCTGAAGCCCAGCTAGGCTTCAGTTATTGAAGCAGGGCACAGCTGGGCTTCAGCTGGGCTTCAGCTGGGCTTCAGCTGGGAAAGGCTAGCCCAGTTGGGCAGCACGTGAGAACACCTGACAAACACAGATGGGCCCCAGCTGGGGCCCAGTAAGTAGCCCAGCTGAAACCCAGTTGGGGCCCAGCTGGGCATGTTGGCTGGGTAGAAGTTCGGTTCGCGACGTTTTTGTCAATAGTGTGCTTTAGATTTCACGACGCGGACGTCATCTGCAACGCAATGACCTCACTCCGGAGTTGCCCGTAACATTTCACAACTTGGTGTAACGTTATTTGGCGTTGTGCTCGAAACGGCATAGACATTTCTGACGTCATTTCGTCTCGCCGTGAAATCTAAGCTCCCTAATATGTCACTTCACGGCGGCAAAAAAAAAAAAGTTCACACAAAAGACGCTATGATCCCACAAGTCTCTCTATTATTATTATTATTTTTATTTATTTATTTATTTTTTTTTTTTTTTGGGGGGGGGGGGTCTATCGGACGATATCGGTAATGGGTACCGATAATGGTTAGAGTAAGAGTGGCCTTATATGTACAACCTAAACTGCTTGTTAATTCCATACCGGCACCAGCTCCATACACTGTCTTCAACAATTTTGAGATAATATGTTTATTAGGGTCATTGCCGTGTGGAACCAATTTAGTCGTTAATTCAAGGTTGGGTAAACACAATTGTTGGTACTCCACTGCCATGCGAGACTGTACATTATGCAGTTAGACAAGACAGTCCGGTAACTGTTATATATTCCATTCTTACCTTACATAGAATCTATGCATTGTTAGTCATTGTTAATTTAAATAAAATATACTAAAAACAGATAAAGACATAAGCAATTCGACATAAGAAAGAGTAAAACCTAAAGTAGATGAAATTTACAATGCCTTGCTACTAATAAATGGTTATCGGAGACGTTCTCGAGTTCACTCTAAAAAACGGAAACTCACTCGATGAAAGGCGAAATTAACTCCATAAGAGTCACCCTTAATGGAGTCCCTGCTGGGGCCACCCTTAAAGAAGGATCCCTGCACTCTCAAACACCCTGGTCAGAATTGACCAGGATGCGGTCACGGGTTATCCAACCCGGATTCCTGGTTAAGCAGTGACATGTTCCTGGTTAAGTTTGACCAAACGTTAGTCAAAATTTGATATATTCCTGATATTCCTGGTAAAATTTCAACAGGAATGTGCCACTGCTTTACCAGGAATCTGGGATGGATAACCCGTGACCGTATCCTGGTCAATTTTAACCAGGGTGTTTTTAGAGTGTGCAGATACCCGTTAAAAGAATAGTCCAAAGCCGAGTATGTTTGATATGTTTAAAAACGAACATATTATGGGCATTATGGTGAAAGTTTTGTTCATTTCCCGTGATCGGTTCTCGATCAATTGAACGTGGCAAATTTTTGGGACAGAATTTACTTGAATTGCAAGCAGACGTGATGTCAGGGATTCACATTTTGGCTGCTGTTGTGTTTTTATTGATAATTTACCACTAATTTTATGCAACTGAACTCCAATATATTGACACCATATGTGCATGCAGTGGAACTGTAAAAACTTCATACGCCTTAAGGGCTAGATAGAATCCCACAGTCAATTCATGGTCAAGCTAAGAGGATGAAAAGTAAAGAAAAGCCAAGCATTTGCCAACAATGTGAATCCATGACATCACACCTGCTTGCTTCAAGTTCACTTTTTACAGAAATGTGTCAACTTCAATTGCCAATATCTCGGGACTGAGAACCAAACATGGGGAGTAAATGAAACTTTCAACAGAATGCTTATAAGATGTTCCTCTTAAACATATCAAAAATAAATTTGGCTCTGGACTATTCTTTTAAGGAATGAATGTTCACCCTTCATGGAGTGAATTAGGGGTCTAATGGCAGTATTACACACTTTTCACTCTATTAGAGAGTGTCAATGTGGACTCACTTGCTTTTAGAGTGTACTCTACATAATTAAAAAAGAGAGAGATGAGGAAATTTTTAGACGGAGGTTTTCTTTCACAAAGCATGAAAAGAAAAGAAATTATATTAAAGGGCAAACGGAGTCAGCCCAGTTTGAACAAGGATAGTAGTCTATACTAGTTTGTGAATGGCTCTTGACGACAATCATGTGGCAATGTGTTTTTCACTAAATTGTGAAATTTACTAGTAGTAATATCTTAATTGACCTTGAATGTTGAATGTTTAAGACATGAAATATCCCAAACGCTTCTTGGAAGAAAAGTGACAGAAAAAATAGCAAAATTTAATGGTTGTTTTCAAAATAATTTTGGGGCGACTGCTCGTGACCTTTGATAAGAAACCCAGACAAAGCGAACTTTCTTCAAGTTAGCTTCAACAAGCTGTTTCACAGGAGAAATCAAACTTTTAGAAACCTACCTCTAATCTGTACGAGCTTTGCAACTAACACGCTGACTCATGACATAAAAAGATACCTTGATCTATGACAATGGAATAAACGCATGGAGTCCACCTGTATTAACTTTCATAGTTTTACCAGGCGAGTTGCCCTCCCATATGCGAATGTCGTGACGGTTCTTTTACCTTCACGTAGGGAGCTGTTGCAGCTCCCTGATTCAGGGTTTGTGCAACATACACCTTTTTGCACTGGCTAGTGCCAATGAGGAGTGGGGCACTCTAAAAACAAGAGTGAACTCACTGTCCAATAGGGGGGAAAAGTGAGTATTCCTTCCATTACAGCCCACACCTTAATTCCTACGATAAAATGTAATCACGAAGATTTGACTTTACCCTTAAAGGGCTGATCCTCCAAACTCAGTACAATTTTTGCAGTAGTCCACAGAAAATCTCAATTGGCCCAGGTCTTTGAATGACAGCTAAATCAAAGAATGCAGAGAATGAAAGTTCATGTTGTATAAAATATACTGTTGTGAGAGTGTTTTGATTACACACTGGAATCTTGTATACTCACGCTGAAGCAATAAGCATTGTACCTAGTTAAGGATGAATTTTAGACAGTTGTGAGAGAGGCTTTAGTACGTGGAGGTTGGGAGAATTGGAGCTGTTTGGGGTGAGAAGATGAGGCCTTTAAACTCTGTGTATAGGAAGGACAGACCGTTCAAAACTACAACCTGAAAGTTTTTCAGTACTTGATACAAACTAAAATGTCTAAAATTCTTAGCAAAACCACACAGATTTTCTTCGTCACTATCTTCGCTGCTCCATTTTCAATTTTTTCAAGTTGTCAACAGAGAAGCTTTATCCGAACTCTGTTTTATCCGAAGACTGACTCCCTTATTTCTCCTTATAGAGGAAATGCCTCATTAGTCAAATTTGAAAAAAAAATCCATATTCCAACAAAGTACTATGAGTAAACCTGTGCATGTCGACCTTCTCGATCATGACATTGAACCTTACTGGACTCCAGGCCTTGGGAGCTTGCATTGTTTAAGTTGAAGTTGGGTCATGGAAATGACGTAATTCGTTCGTCATTGCCAGATTTATTCGAACTCATTGTTTCAACCATAAGATTTGCAGGGTAAAACAAAGCGATAAAGTAAACCTCACAGTAATGTTTAGTCTAAATATAAAAATCATCGTCATCAATAATTTGATCTTTAGGCCAGTTACTGGTTGATAGTGTAGAGACAAGGCCGCCGAAATGCTTTGTCAATCCGCCAGTGGGGTTTCTGTCTTTTGTCCTGTACTATAGTAAGTAAGCTATTTGCTATTGTGTATTTCTACCAGAAAACGCATAACAGACTGACTTATTGTGTAATCAACAATAAGTCAAGGATAGATTAAAACCTCGATGACGTAAGAGGAAGCTACAGTCGCTACAAGGATCGTTGTAATGTAATAAATAATTTTCTCAACTGAATAACAACATTCCATAAGCTTACACTATTTGGAGTAATATGTAGGGGCCTTTCTCAACAAATCAACTGATGCAAGTTAACCCCTGGACTCCTGCTCTTAAAGCCTTAAAAGGTCTGCTGAAATTGGGTCTCCAGGATTTTTTCCGAATCAATATTCTCTTTTCTCTGGAGAAAACCGAGCGGAAGGAAAGCAAGCGTAGTTGTGTTCTTTCAGAACATGATGAACATAGCTTCTTGATCGCTTCCCGGCCTTTTGGCTAAGATCACGTTTAGTATCTGTTCTTTTCATCCAGTCTAGTATGGAGCCATACATGACAGAACAATGATGAAAATGGTCTGAAGGCCTTGAGGTTGGTCGTTAAGTGTTGCCCTTCAGTGAACGTATATCTCTTTGGGAAGCAGTTTAAAGTTTGGTTTCACCAAATGGCCCTTTTCCAGAGGGTCGGAAGGACTTAAAAAAAGTTTTGTCAAAAGAATGGTACAAGGTCTTATCGAGTATTTGTTATTTAGAAACCCTACTTATTCTAAGCATTTCGGTGAAATTTGCATTGGAATCCGATGTGTGGGTCTCAACTAATATATGAGCAAGTAAATTCAAGTTGTCACAATTTCAACAAGAAGTGAAATTGAAGCAAGCACATATGACATCATATCCTAACATGAATGGACAATCTTTTATTTTCTTTAAACTCTCCAGCCTATTTTCTCCTAAACAATCCCATACCATCAGAATGTGATTGCATAACAAGCACAATAGGGAGATCAATCCTATGTGCTTATTGCCCTTCTGGTGGTTTAAAAGTTGGCTCTGACTGCTTGATGGCAAGTTAATCGTAAGTGACCATCTCCATCAGTATAGACTAGACTGCAGAATTAAACAAGAAAGCCCACATTGTGCGCTGGAAAGTTACAAGTTGTAGAATGAAAAACGGGGACTCTGAATTCATGAAGGACGATAACTTTTGGTTAGGTTACATTAGTTGACAACTTAATGGAAAATATGGCTGATAGGTCTACCGATAAAGAATACCGATAATCAGTCAACTCGGTCTACTTCTCCAAATAGATGCAGAATCACAGTTTATCAGCTGCTTCCAGAATAGATCCAACATAACAGAAATGTCTTCGGGGTGAAGATAACGCGAAAAACGATAAAGCCGCTGTCACACTATATATACAACGAATTCGGAATTTCGGATCTGATTCCTATCAAGTCTTTGTGTGTTTGTATTAATGATCATCCCCAACCCAAATTTCCCAACCTGTGTAAATATATGATTCACATAACAGGGTAACGAAAATTAAGTTTATACTAAATATACCGTGACGTCACATCGCCAGACAGCTTTTGTAAAGGACTGAGTTAAGTTAACAACATTTTATTGTCATGAACTAAACACCATACAAATGTTGCGAACCGGGTCCTTGGTCTACGCGTCACTCTTATTAGAATACAAATAATTTTATGTTTTTTTTTGGGGGGGGGGGGGCAAAATGGTCATATTTAATGAAGTTGATTGGAATCATGTAAATCTATTGGTAACAAAAAGGGTCTAGGCCTACAAGTATTTATTTTCTGTACATCAAACATGCAGAAATTACGGTTACAATTCCAAATGTATTTGAGTAAATAACTAAATGTAGTTGTATACAGAAGCTGCTGGTATACAATTACAAAGAGATTTTAACACATTGGCAGCTTAGTTACTTACGAAGACGGTCTTACTTTGTCATCGTTTTTCTTCGGGTTCTTATTTTTTTACCGCTCCTTCTCTTTTGGTGAGCAGATTGTAAACATATGCAGTTCCATGACACAAAGATAAATACAACACACAAACTCTCCAAATTTGAAAAGGATAATTTCACTCTTTAACAACTATACCTGCAGGGAATAGAAAGTGACTCTGCTCGGAGTGGAAATTAACTCCAAATGAGTTAAAATGTCTCTCGAAGGAGAGGAGAAAAATACTCGTAACATGCGAGTGGTCAAAGAAGTCAATATGTTGTAAGCCTATTTTCACTCTTTCACGTTACAAACAATGACCATAGTTCACTGTTTTAGGGTTAAACATTTGCTTCAGTCCCAACGAATGCGTGGGCGTTTATCACGACTACACAATTACCTTACCACGAAATCTCCAATCCATTTGTCCTTCAGAGACTTGGCCCAAGGTCATCGAAAATGTGAGGGCTTTTATATGACCGATCCAAGGACAAATAAGTGAATAGATAATCGTTAGTTGATTGGAATATTTGTCGGCAAGGTACATGGCCAACTGCTGTTATGGTACCAGGTCAATTTAAACTTCCTGATGAGCCTGGCCTTGGTGACTTACACAACGGTGTGCATCTTTCCGGCTATAAAGAGTGACGTAAGATTCTCCACCCACACGCGTATGTTAATACGGGCCACGGAGCAAAGTCTGAAGTGGGGGGGGGGGGGCTACCCACTAAAGCGAACAGATATGTTCAATTATGTAATAGAAATGTGAAGCGGCCCATAATAAATACGTGAGGAAATTTTGGGGGACAAAGCCCCCAGGAAAAAGTGCAGAGTACTGAAGCTTATACTCAGCATGTACTTTACTGAGCATGTTTTCATTGAAAGCTTGTTCAAATATTATATTATTATGATTATTATGATATTATATTATGTGATACAAAGCCTTGCATATTACCTGTTATTATCGAAGCATTGCACAGATTAATTCCAGTTTGCTACACAGTTAGCGTTACTCAGGCTCCAGCAAGCTCCTGTTGAGCCCCACCCTCCCACCTCCACCCCCGTAAATGCCCTTGCGTTTCTTTTAAATGTACCAAGTGTCGTTAGCTTATGGGTGGTGATAAACGAATACTCTCTTGACAATGTTTAAGTGTTCCTTAAATATTTTAAAGTTGGTAAATTAATCACATTCATCCAACTTCAATCGCCATAGCTTTCTTCATTGCTGCTTATGTATGATAAGTTGAAATTTTAAGAGTCACTTCCGCCACTGTAATTTGTGAAGTCTTTCTTCTACAATCCACATAACCTGCTTTATTTCGAGTATAGAATCATTAGTAACTGACCTTGAAAGCTGATGGTTTCTATTCCTTTAACACACAACGTAAATGTTATACAGAGACAACTTCTGATTAGGGAGCTGCCGTTGACAATGGCAACTCCCTGTTCTGATCAAGTCATACCATGGAGTGTAACATACAGTGGTGTACGACGGTAGGTGCACTGGGCCATGCCCTTTCACGGATGCCAGTTTTTTCTTAGATCCTAAAAATACGTAGCCACACTTTAGTAACACAGATTGTACTTCTGAAGATAGCATATGTGGCACCAGATTGCATGTAAGGACACACAATTTCTCAAAATTTTCAAAGGGGAAGGTCTCTGTAAATCCCCTCAGTGATGCCATTTTTTTTTTAATTCTTTCAAATAGGCTAATTCTGACAAATTCCAAATTTTACTTAAAAAGGTAGCCTCTATACCTCCCTGGGGCACCGATTGCCTCTAAGACGGTACTCTTTTTTGAATTTTCAAAAGGGTGGGGCCACCCCTTAAACTCCTTCCTAGGCCTGCATAGACGTACGAGACTTGGACACTGTTGTGGCAGAGGGTGTAAAAAACCATTTAGGTCTTATAGTAGTAGTACATTTAACGTGGTAATTTTCTGATCACTTGGCAAGTTTCTTATTTTTTTTTTCTTATTAAAAACAAAAGCTTAACATTAGGACTGCATGTTCAGATTATCTTTACAAGCATAAAAACGCATTTTTGGCCATCTGAGGGGTCTGATTTTTCGATTTTTTTCTTTATGTTCCGCGCCAACCAATGGTGGCGTTTCGCTCAGTCTTCTGGGCAAAATTACATTTTTGGGGTCAAAGTAGTTAACTGTCTGATCACTCTGCAGTTTGCGAACATATTTTGAAGGGAGCATTTTACTACAAACTACAAAAGAATATAGCGACTCGTCAGATTCTTCGTATAAGGCTGGAAAATGCTGTTTCCGGTGGTCTGATTTTTCGAACTTTTCTCTACGCTCCGCCCCAACTAATAGTGGCGCTCCGCTTTGATACTCTTTATGACAGAACAACGTTTTTGGCCACGAAAAACCGCAAATAAAAATGCTCCCATTCGCCTATACCGATCGATGCTCTTTCATTGTGACTCCTTAAAATATGCAACCACTTCGAAAGGTGGCATAAATGACATAACATTGCATGTAAAGACTCAAAAGT
Source organism: Holothuria scabra (assembly GCA_037179385.1). NCBI lineage: Eukaryota > Metazoa > Echinodermata > Holothuroidea > Aspidochirotida > Holothuriidae > Holothuria > Holothuria scabra. The sequence continues at coordinate 2,674,983 of CM074193.1, forward strand.
TTCAGTTTTATCCTTGTGAACCGCCACAAATCAACTTTTAACTCTGTTCCTCTCAAAGTCGAAAACCTTGCACCATTTCGCATCTAGGCTCCTTGAAATAGCCAACAACTTTAAAAGGGGAGAGGGACCCCTCCCCTTAGATCCCTCCCCAAGCCGGCGATCACTCAACATTCTGCATGCCCCCCCCCCCTTTCAGAGAAATCCTGCACACGCCACTAATAACACAATACACATTTTGACCTAACTAAGGTGCACTAGAAATATTATGAACAAAATAAAACGAAAACTATTATGTGAGTAGTACAAAAACCCATGAAATCATAAATTATTATACAACCAACCATTTGAAGTCGAGTGAATAAAACCCAGCATGTTTAATCCCAGCTCAGAAGCGGTCCTGTCTCTCGATCCTTAGATCTAGTTTTACGGCCCAGTTTCCAACCAATTGGTTCATGTCGAGCCGGCCAATGCCTTTTTCAGTTGTGGCTCACTGGCTTGTTTTCCCTACTTCATTGCTTATGCTTGGAACCAAGCATAACGGCAGTAGGTTTCCTTTTTGAAGTCTTCAGCGTGACCCGGCCAACTCGATGGCAGTTGGTTCATTGCATTCACCTGACAAGTTCTGTACCATATATTTCTTTGAAAGTTCAGACTTTCGTACAAGGTTCAATTAGGTCGCCCGCAAAGACTTAAAAAGTATAAACATATTGATTTGGACTGCCATTGATGACTTGTAACATTATTGACGTTTATAACGGAAAGAAGACAATTAGACTACATAATCGATTCTATTGTTTGAATTATCTTATTACAATTGAAAGCAATATGAACAAAAACAGACTTATAAACGAACTATGCACATGTGACGCTCTTTCTTCAAATCAATTTTTAGCCATTTTTTAGTACCCTCACAGAAGGGCTAGAAAAAAGGTGCAAACTTTAGTTATTTTACAACATAGCTGGGCAAAGGTACATTTTAGTTTATTCGGTAGAAGGGCAGTCGTCACCTTTCTTGGCAGATCCTTTGTCTAAATAGTGCATATTAAATTAAACACCTTTAAGCCACTGATTCATTTTACTTTGAAGATTTGTTTCTTCTGCGAAGCTTTTACTTTTCCTATCATTTCAACAAAGGTTATTCTTGGACAAGATTCGCAAAAATATTCGTCCTTCGCATCCTTCGTGACTTCAACCAGCGTGAATGAATAACAGCCGCGAGGGTCTCATTTTAATGGGAGTGGTTATATCGTAGTCTCTATCATCTTTATCTCTCCATCTCGTCATTTTCATCTGACGCACCTCTGCTTCTCATTTTCTCTTTTATCACTTCTTTTTTCTCTGACTCGACATAAACGTTTGAGAGAGCTTAAAGTGGAGTAAAAATGCGTTACGGTCTACAATTTTCTTCATCGAAATATAGTTGACAGACAGACCATTGACTACGCGGTCAACGCTTCCTTTCCTTGAATTCTCCTTCTAGGGGCGCTAAAACGGATCAACCTTGCTATAACTCGTTTATTTCGACTCGCCGAGCAGGATATGTACACTTATAACTACGTTCTCAACACGTAGCGCATGATTTGAAACGAGTTTTTCGATGAACGATAAAGCTATGGGTGTCAGCTTTCTCTTATCTTAGTAGTTTTCTTTGTTTTCTCTCTTCCTCTCCCTCTGTCTCTCGTTTTCTCTTGAGGGTAATCCAAGTTCAAGCCCAATTGACGGGGAATTGTTCATATAGTTGAATAACGAGAAATAAGTGATGCTCACGTCACCATATAAGTAGCCAAGAAAGGGGACTGCCTGTGGGTTTACAATTTACATGTTATGGCTACGACTTGCTGTTTTCGTCGTTGGCAAAGACATTTTAAATTCCACATCCTTTCGCTGTCTTTGCTGTGAGTTATTCCGAAAATGAGATTCACTGGTGAATTGTTAATAGCCTCTTACTGTCATAAGGGCCCTTGATCGTTGCTTTGGTTACATATTTGTGTTCTAATTCTTGTTCAAAATTACTCCTTGAGGGTAAGATGAGCAAAGACAAACGCTGTGCAATTTAACATTCACACGGTAATCTCGTCAACCTTCGAATCATGTTCATGCGCAGGACAGAGACAAAATGCCATAAAACTATTTTGTCATTGTTTGATGGACTGTGGACAGATAGGCAGAAGTGTGTAAATGATGACCAATCAATTTTCTCAAAAAAGTCACATGACGCACTTGCCTGTGCTCTGAATCCTCCCACCGAAGCCTGACAAAGACCATGTACCTGCAAGGTAGTAAAAGGTATTCAAGGTCAAGTTAGTCAAAGGTAGTATAATTGTTAAGAAATTTTTTTAATTCATGGAGGACATTTACCCTCACTAGAGCCGGTAGTGACGTGTCCATGTGGGAGTCGTAATTGGGACATGCACCCTCACTATTATCATTTTTAGATCCTGAAAATTCGTAAAAATATCTTTACTCAAATTTAGATTCAAAAGGGGGCAGGTGTCTCACCAGATTGCATATAAGGAAACTTAATTAAGAAAAATCAAATAGGAGGGGAAGGGGCATTACCGGTACCCATCCCTTTAGGCCCTTCAAGCAGGCATTTACACAATATACTGCATGCCCCCTCCTCCTTGAGAGTTATCCTGGCTACGTATCTGAGAACCGGGTTATTCTACAGGAAAAATGAGAACTATATCTATTAGGAATTACGAAAATTGCATGTGAGACCAGGGAAGATTTCGGAGACCATAAAATATTCCAAATGCGTACTTGGTGCGTACGGAACTTCCGAAATAATTACAGAAGGTAACTTCGTTACAACTTGAAGAAAGTTTGTGGTAGTTTTCTCTCTTATTGTCCTTGAAATTTCATTTACTGTTATGCCTATGCCCTTCCTCTTTCTCGCATATCTAGCTGAAATTGGTATTTGTGTTAAATTTAAAGGCACTTTTGAAGCAGTCACTAGCCGGTTAAAAACTAGGAAATCGATGTAAAAAATCACTTCAGCTGTCACCATAGCCCGCGGAGCGTACGAAGTTTTTGCGTTCCCTTGTAAAAGTTTCAGAAATTCCCGGTTTTCTCTAGGGCTCCTTTTGTATGTTGCATTTTATGTGAACATTGTGTTTTCTTTACAGTTTTTTAACCATTTTTAAGATACAGAAGACAGACCTCGCAAAGTAAGTCAATACATAGGCCTACATGGTTTCCTCTTTAAAAGTACAAGAAATAACATTCTTAGAGATAAAAAGTTAAAAGCATATGCTAATTGTTTTGCAAGAGAGACGCAAAATAATTCAGACTGCATGTCCTCCAAATTTCGGAGCAACAACCTTTTCCTGACTCAAGATATTTCACTTTAAAGATTGGCTTCTCCATTAAAATTGATTATTTTTGGTAAATGTTATTTTCTTTGCACTAACATTGTGGTTGTTACTCAGCATAAGCAATGGAATAAAGAAAACACGCCAGTGAGTCACAACTGAAAAAAAAAAACACTGGACAGCCAGACTTAAACCACGTGATCAGAAACTGAGCCATAAAACCTCATTGTACTATCTAACTATGCCTATGTGTATCCTGTGTTGGTACACTTTCAACGAAATAGTCCTTTTATTGAAAGGATCATTTTGTAATATCTGATCAAGTTACTCTCCGTAACAAATTTCAGTAATGAGAACTGCATGTATACAATTGCCTAATTGCTGGAATTTTAGAGAGTTTATTCTGTCTCCTCCGACCCATGTAGTCAATTCCTATATTTTTCTCGATTTTCAATAAAAAAACGCACACCGACCATGGAAGTACTACAACACACCACGCGTGTCTTCGTTTTCCTACGGTTTTATAGACGGGTTTCACATTTTCTTCTTCACCATAAACGTCCTTCATGTTATTCATATCATACATTCCAGTATTGTAAAATGAAACCGTTCTACACGAAAATGCATTTCAGCAATCTGTCCTTTGGAAGGTTTCACTTTTCAAGGTTTTAAGCTCAGACGTGATGAAGCAAACATTTTACTCTTCACAGTCATCAGCAGCTTCATTTGGACTTAAAACTCGGTTGAAATCCTCGATCAGACCGTAATTGCAAACGTATCACAAACGACATGATTTCAGAAATAGATAAGCCTTACAATTCATTCGACCTTGCGACATAATTATGTTCTTGAAACTATTCCCCCGTTTCTTCAGTCTGGATTAAGTGGTCGCAAATCTTATAAGATAGATATGACATTATGGAAAAAAGACATGATTGTAAAAATGTATTCTTTCGAGCTGTGTATGAAACATATTCGCTGTTGGGGTATTACAGAGTAAAATGAGGGCAGTATAATGATGTTCAAGAGGTAGCACAAAGCTATGTCAAAAGTTGATCAACCTTGGTATTTGACTCAAATACCACGGAAACAGCAGACAAACGGTGTGTCAGTGCAAGCACACCTCGTATTACGTGTGAAGTAGGGGACTGGACACATAAGAGTCAGTCTTTAAAGGGTCAAACCTCTCACCCCAAACTACAATTTTGGTACGGGGGGTACCAAAATTCTTAATTGGCCCAGTTCTTTGATTGACAGCTAATTCAAGCAATGCAGTGTACCAAAGCTTATATTTAACAGCGTGAATGGTACTGAGAGTGTTTTGATCATATAAATTGAGTTTTTCTTCACTCACTCTGAAGCAATAAACTGAGATTGTATCTGGAAGAGGATGAATTTCAGACAGTTGTGGGAGGGGCTTAAGTAAGAAGGTTATGATAATTGGTACTGTTTGGGGTGAGAGAACTGGGCCTTTAATGAATTATCATGCTGTTTCGACTTTTTTCTTTCAGCTCATGCTATAGGGCAATGGCTTCGTCTCAGCTTTGTAGGTTTCATGTGAGTCCGTCAGAATTGGGCTATTATTCTTTTCTTTGCCATTGGGAGATTTTAAAATAATGTCATTGATGACATGCTATGTCAAAAAATGTGTTGAAGGAAACAAAACAACTCAAATGCGATCGGCTGCTACCAAGCGAAGGGCTGCCACCTAAAGCGCAGAGACTCATTCATTAGGTATTAAGGTATCTTCTTAAAAACATCTAACTTATTGGAAAATATGTGAAGGGAACCTCCAGACATCGGCGGGTGGCAGTTGGTAATTCTGATGACTGTTACCGAAGGCAATGCAGAACAATGAATGAATATCCACTGGGTAGTTAGATCTATCTACACGCATGCGTAATCAGAGTACGAATACTTTTTACCAGATGTCCAGGCAAGAAATGCTGAATCTCCCAATTACGGTCTATTTAAAGTAAAAGTGAACTTTGGGTTCACATATTTCAAGGCACGTGGAATAGGTGCAGCGTTGAAAACCTTTCTAGTTTTAAACTGTTCTTCGTAGAGAGTAGAACTGAACCATCTTAGTAAACCGTAGTAATCTTCGTCGATAAATTGAAAGGATAACAGGGCATCGAGTTAATATTTTCATGGACTTCATAATTTCAAACCACTTCCTAGTTGAGATGCACCCTGTGGGGAGGACTGTGCTTGCTCAGGACCCCTTTCACGCTTCCCAAACAACGAATATGATTGTTCAAGGAAAATGCTACTAAGCAGACCTGAAACGTCACGTTGTTAACGTTTTTTTTCATTTGCTACTATTTCGTTAAATAATTCATGGTTCCTCACAACATATAAGTCCAATTTTTTCTTGACCTATATATTGAGATTAACTCGGCTTAGAGTAATGTTGATTTAACCAATAGTCTTCTTTAATAGATCGTACGTTATCAATTAACGCCAGCCGGTCATTTTGCGGCCATACAGGCCTAGAAATGGGCAAAAATGACCAGTGGAAAGTTGATTGAACAGGTGATTTTGAAGGTGCACGATTGCTGTACTTGTTTGGCCATCAAAGTGTACCGCAAGTCAAAAAATCAAAAATATGTAATATACAGCAGGAAAATGAATTCTAGCAGTCCAACTCTCATCTTCAAAGGACATTCTTGAGTCGAAATATAAAATGTTGATGTTTATCCATACAAATTAAAATGGTACATTGAGCAATAATTTATGATGTCATTGTTGTACTACTAAAGCTACCATCTTTAAATTTTTTTTCTGAAAGTCATTGCACCTTGTGCCAAGGTTTTATAGAACTCCTACCCTTATTGGGTGATGTAGTAAACTACGGTCAGCCCTCTCTGTGCAACATGCTAAGCAAGCAAACAGGAAGTGTTCAAAGGTCACAAAAACATTTTTAATTTTAAAGGGAAACAAAACAGGTAGTGTAAGTTGTACAACAGAAAAGTCACAAATTATTTCGCAATGGACCAATTTGTTTTAAGTGATTAAATTTCAACATTTTTTATCTCGTTTCAAGAATGTCCTATAAAGATGGGAGTTGGATTATTAGAGTTCATTTTTTCATGCTGTTAAGTATGTTCAATTTTTTGACTTGAAGTACACCTTAAATGATCACTAACTTTGAATATATAAAAACTAAGTGTTCTTTGACTTGAAATTCTTCCATACTCCTGCATAAAGAACAATCAATCAGATACAAACCATAAGGGTAGCTAGGTTTAAGCCAAAATAGGTTTTGGTCAATGCAGGGGAAGAACTTACAGTAAATTATTCATCACCCCAGACATTTCAATTCTCCTGTTTTCCCAACCCACTCACTTCAATTTGAGCCCCTTCCGCAAGTGTGTAAGTAAAAATCAACATCCACACACAATCATGTAGTTTATTACAGCAAGCATACCTTAGTCGGTACACAAGGCCCTAATGTATAATAAGATCACTCTCAGCTCAAACTGTATAATATGATCTACTCTACATTTTTGGAATTTGTGGCCAAAAGCTCTTCCAATTAAGAATTTCTGTAGACTAATGGTGAAATTGTAGTTTATATGACGAGTGCATGGGTGCCTTTAAAGACAAAGCATTCCAGTGAAATTTACATTTTCATTTTCAAGACATGAACGATGTATCCCGGTTACAACATTCGTGAATTTAACTGAACTTATTGCAAGAAAAAGTTTTAACATGTACCCTCGTAATTGGTGAGCATGGTCCATTTTCTCGAATTTTTTATCTGTTATGTTTGACTTTTTTGTCATTTGTTACACTGGGAATGTTCAGTTTCTAAATTTTTCATGCCTTTCGTGCATTTACGTTACTACATGACTCTGGATAGAAAATATGATCGTATTGGAAAGGAAAACAGCGTTTATTAATGATTGGTTACATGATATAACCTCTGCAAGCCTCTGCAAGGTTTACTTGTAATCGAAACGCACGGAGTTTATCTGCTGATTTTTTTTCGAACCTCAAATCAGATGCAAAAGTGCAAATTTCACAAAAGGTTAAGTATCCTTCCAAAGAAACAAAATTGATTCTTAATCACTCTCTATAATAGATTGGAAAGTGTAAATTCACTTCATTAGCGTGTTATGTAACTCCAAGAAAAGTGAAATTCACTTCAAGAAGAGTGAAACTCACTTCAAGAAGAGTGAAAATTCACTATTGGATAGGCGCCTCCATGGATCAGTGTTTTGTAAAGAGCAGTCCCTGTAAGCAGGGAGTCTAGTGGCAACTCCCTGCTGTGAGCGCTCCATGAAGAGTGAAACTTTGCTATTTTGGATTGAAATTCACTCTCCTTGGAGTGAATTTCCACTCTTTTGTAATATTGTGCACTTTATTACTTTCCCTCTCTCAGCGAGTGAATATTTCTCTCTTCTTATTTTTAAAGTGTATTATTTTATTCAATAAAAATGCCACTGATTACTAATTACGGAAATATTTGAAATTAACTACAAAGTATTTGCAAATAACTGCAATATCCTGGTTATATCTATGATTCGTTCTAATATGCATCCGTATCTTTGGTCTTTCCTTTGTGAAGTTCTTTTCCAGAAATTTCTAATCATATTGTTATAAAACTGTTATTGTGAAAGTCTGTAAGATATGCAACCACCAGATATTAACGGAATTCAATTATCTGACATTTACAAAATGAGCTATTAGGCATATCACCAGTTCCCAACCACGTGATCACACAAATGATTTATTCAAGTAACTACACCTTCCGAAACTCTGTGACGTAATAAACGTGTGCATTGATACTTTTACTTGCTCTCTTAAAGGCATCATACCGAATCACTTTCTAAACTTATTTGCACACAATTCTTCAATTCATGATCACAATACCATCTACAATCTACATTCCTGCCTCAAGACACTATTCAGACTTCTTCACAACAAAGTTCTCTCCATAACTGTGCTACCAAGCTGTGGAATTCTCTTCCACATGCCGTTACAGATAAGCCTACAATCCTGGCCAAAAATACACGGGACAGTCCCCTGCTTCCCCTTTCCAATATTAAAACTTTCTAAATTTCGGTTCGGACAGCATTGAAATAGGGGGAAGGGGAATCTGGAAGACCGGCGAAACTATTTGACAGATGTTGCTACATATGTGCCAAATTCTCACATCATTTTTGTCCAGGATTGAAGCATTAAATCTTTTAGAAGTAACTTCTCTCGATACTTAATTGAAACCTATTAAGTAGACCTATTTTAATCGTGTTGCTTGATCTTGTGTTGCACTGGACTGAAACCGTGTTATTCCGCTGTTACTCAGGTGGTTGGGGGTGGGGGGTATTCGGGGTGGGGTATGGTGTTTTCTTTCTTTACCCTCTTTGTTTTAGTGGTTTAGGTTTCTCCGAGGGTTGGTTTGTTTCTTTCTATGACTCATCTTGTTGATTTTTTGTTACTGCTTTTCAACGTTGCTTTGTTTTTTGTTATGCTAGGGAGTCCATATTCAAAGCCCAACAGGGTTTTTCGTGTACTTCCCTTCACCTTATGCATATATGCCTCTATAAAGTTTCATCTAATGTTTGTAACTATTTTCTATTTATGCATGAAGTGATAAATCAAATAAACGAAACGAAAGGAAACCTCTTTAACACTATAATAGTTAAATGTTTTCATCATCTTAAAGGGTGTATACATTCTGAAGACAGTTGGGTAAAATGTCCACGAACTGCCGATCACAGTCAGTCCCATATGTGACAATAACGAAATTGGGTAAATTTTTCCAGTATCTCGTCAGCCAAGTGGTGGGTCACACAAGGAATTGGTATCGAACTATATAAATAATTCATGCAACGGTAAAAAAAAAATCTAACAGAGAAAGAAAAACGTTTCTGCATGTCGAGAGAACGTTCTGATATTATTCTATAAATGAATAAGGACAGTCAAGGGACGGTCTGTTTTCAGTAGGACATAACTGGGGTCCATTTAATTTCGTCTTTCAATTTGCTTGCTTACCTGTATCATTGATAATTGCACACTGAATATTATCTTGAATCCTTAAATTTCACTGAATATGAGGTTTGAAATGAATGTAGACAATAAATGAAGAAAAGCTGATGGACGCCACTAATGGCTGCCTACAGTCACTGCACACAAGCGCTGTCAGGATTCGTCTATAGTCTTTTGCGATACCTCGTTTGTAGGTTATTGTATACAGAGCTATATCTTGTGCTTACTACCCCCCCCCCCTCCCCGTTGTTCAGGGGATATATAATATGGTCATGGAATTCTCAGCATTCCGCGAGAGACGATCAATTGGGAGAAATTGAACCAGTCTGTTTATTGTTTGAAACCAAACTAAATTGAAACGTATATGAAACATTATTTTACCATATTATCTGGCTGACGCTATAGTCCCACAAATAAATATGTATAAATATAAATCAATATACTCTGTAGCGTAAAGAATATAGTATGATAATCCCATACTCTAACTCCAGAAGTTAAGATACGAACGGGTGTAGGCCTACTTACTTAAGCTGAGCCTAAGCCACCGGTTACACTGTCATCATTATGATAAAAGCCTCTTCATACGTGATGCACGATTTTGCTGAAGGACATGTCATTACGAGGTGCCTTGTAGTCAAGTCAACATACTCCAGGATTCAATTCCGAGTGAAACCTGATGCAGTACGACAAGTGTTATGTTACATAAAAGCTTTATTTTTTCTTTGAAATGTGAACCTCATGTTTGCTTGCTTCAAATGATGCCGAAAATTAATTTTTTCAAACATATTGCAATCGAGAAACATTAGCCATGTGTTCAAGGTAGTCCTTACATAGTTTGCCTGCCAAGTGCCAATCAGTCCCCCGATATTTTTTTTTTTCATATTTCTATCTCACGGCTCGTATTGTACGAAGGCCGTTTATTTCGCAATTTTGCAAACACATATTTGTCGTCTCCATCCCGTCAAATTTCCAAGGTCGTTTACAAACAATCTCTTTCTATAAGATTTCAAAGTTTAGCCATATCAAATATTTTTACCATCTAAAATTAGTAATCATTGGCGGCCTTGATTAGCAGTTTACGCCGTTCGTTCTGTCGAGCGCGAGGTCACTCAGAGCAGAAAACCTAAAGAGGCGTCCCCGTAAGTTAACGGGAAAACGAAACAGTAGTCCCGTCCAAGGATATTGCAGCAATTTGAAACCTTGGCACCCTACAAATGAATATCTCCTTGTAAATTTCTAACCATGCGAGTGTAATTAAATATATTTTGCTTACTTTTTTTGGCAAGATAATTACAACTCTTTCATAAATCTATGAAAAAAAAATCTTCCGTAGGTTGAGATTCTTACTACGGTTGTCACCTTGCACTGTTAAAAATTTCTGTAAATTTACAGACTTTTTTTAACTTAAACTTTTTGTATTTTTCTTTTAATAGAGATTTTCTGTATCTTTACAGACACTTTGTATTTCTACAATAAAAAAAGGTTGTTTAACATGTATTTTCTGTTTATTTGAAAAACCATTTCTGTCTGCTTTTTTAACCAAATTTTACTGCTTTGTAAAACTTTTTCTGTAAATGTACAGAAATTTTAACAGTATTTTGTATTTTTCTGATTTCACATAAATATACTGTCATTAAACAAACATTCATTTTGTTTTTACGCTGAAAAAGAAACAAAAATAAGCCCAAACAAACAAACAAATAAGAAATAGCCAGAAAATTTTCAATATATAACATGCATCGTTCTGCGAACTTTCAGTTAAAAAAGAAAACATTTTTGGCAAATTTATGGCCCTATTTGAAAATTAACTTACATTTATTATACTGACAATTGGTATACTGATGTCAACTCATCGCCACAGGCGCTCATGCACTTGATCGAATTAAAAACGTTTCACAAATTTACTTGAAAGAGTCTGTAAATTTACCACTTTATGACGTAAATCTCATTTTGCATAAATGGGTGGAGCTTATTTTGTAGGCATTTTCCTAACAAAAGGATTGCTGTTGCTTTGAATAATATCTTTTTTGGCTTGTTTTAATCAGGAAGTGATAAACTTATTGCTTACCTTGTCTGGAAATGTTTGCAACCAATGTATTTGCATTCTTTGTCATATTTATTTTAAAAACAATTATTATATTGTACCAAAAATGTGACTTTCCAATTACAAAGTTCCTAGAGATAGCAGTCTACTGGACAACAATGTGATAACAAAGTGTTCTCATTGTGTTTTGATTGAAAATAACTTCGTAACGACACATTACGTTGATAAGCAAATACCTGATCTACGTAATGGTGAAGTGTATGTTACGTAATAACATATGAAAGGAAAAAAGCGATATTATAATAAAGATTAAAACGCCGAGAATGAAAACAGTAGGCTGTAAATTGACATAAAATTAAGGTAAAAAAAAAACAGAACAATTCTGTAATTCGATTTTACAGTAGACATTTGTAAACTAATTTACATGCAAAAACTGTAAAGAAAAAACAAACACTTAATGTTTTTTCATGATTACAGTCTGCCTGTAAAAAAAACATTATTTGGTTGGAAAAAAATTTGCCATAAAAATTATGTAAATTTTACAGAGAAATTTCTAACAGTGTGGTATTGAAACCCTTTAGTCGTGCTAAAAATTAACTTCTGTTATAAGCTTTACGTAGGAGTCTAGTCATTTATTTATTCTTCTCTTTCAAATAAAACAAACATATGTATATACATATTTTATGAATAATTATGGATCACCCGTGGAGTGACCAGATGAAAGAAAAGGAATTATCTTGATATTACAATAGTAACATTTTTTACCAATATTTCACTCTGTCCTTAGACTCTTAGCCAGGAATAGTGACCCATGGAGGGGTTAGGAAATACCACGGAGGACTCAGTCTCTACAATTCTTTCTAGTATTTTTTTATTCGACAGTCGATTTGTAAAGTGCACCGTTGGAGTACGGCCTAGCGCCTGTCTTCAGCGGGGAAAACATAAGCTACATCTATCTTCTGACGAAGGCTCGAGGTGGTGGTTTGCCGGGTAGGGGCGTATTTCATCAAATAAAAAGGACTTCAGAGGGAACGAAGACCGATCCAGGTAATCCTCACTCGAGACAATACCCCTCTCCCTTGTTATGAAAAAAAAAAAAATTGAAAGTTTTCTTTGCAGGATTATTTCGACTTTTGAGGAAAGAAAATTGTCCTGGGCGTACTATGCAATCCGCCAAGGCTTGGTAGGTACCAGTATGTATGTAATTTAGGAACGTTGCCATAGCCTAACTCATGCCATAACATCAGGTGGGTTAAGTGAAGCCTACTTCAAAGCAGCTTATAATTTGACCAGCTCAAACAACGAAGCACATACCTTTATTTCTTTCTCCTTTCTTCCGCACTTTATTCCCAGTAGATTATCTGCACGGGGGGGGGGGGGGGGCTGGGGCAAAGCACCGTATAGGTTTTGACTGTATGTGACTGATTTTTAAAAGAAGCGCCCGACGAGTACAGATAGGAGAAAAATAGACCGATGGTGCTTATATTAACCCCGATGGGTTTACTACTAGTTTTGGGTGGATATTATAGGCTCTATATCACCTGCCGTATGTCGTGTACCGGTAGATTTTGTGCATCTACCGAACTCCACCGATATCTGGTCGACTGACGGTCGGATGCAGGGTAGTTGCCTACTCGCGTTGCGGGTCCCTGGTTGTCACCTCTATTGATTCAGACCGGCACCAGGAATATACACGGATTGATTCAGCTAAACCGAAAATGGCCCAGCGCCGGACGATTTATGAGATGTCCTTCCGGACATTGGAAGTAAATCACTTTTCCCTCACTTGGCTAACTTCCGCAAGACATAAATTTCGTGCGAAATCCTTGTAAAATCCAGCTGCTAATTGAAACTGGCATATTTTGAATTACACAAAATGACTTCTGAGCGTTCCTAAATTCTTCCACAAATTTCCATGAACAATAAAACAGCATGATGACGTGGTGACTTTTTAAATTTTTTTTTTTCATGCAAAATTAAGAAGGTTACAAAAAATCTCGAAAACTTTGTGCAGCTTATAGAAAATAACAATAGTCTTCAGCCTTACCCCAAGTTCTTGAGTAACACTTTGGAAGGAATGGTAGGTGGTTTTTTCTTTCCCCGCCTATCTATGCTTAATATATTTTGTACCTTGTTTTTTTTTTTTGTTGTTAAGAGGTGATAAACTCCACAAGCTCTTAGGGGCTTCAGTTACCACTCCTCACTCTCGTCTCATCATGTCATCTAGTCTTTCCTATTTTTACATAAAATGTACCAATCTTTATGTTATATATTGTGTTTTAGTCACATTATGTTATTGTCATAAAATTTGATTTGTGATTGAAATAATGTTACCGGTGCACTAAACTGAACTTAACTGAGCTTATTCGGACGAAAATTGTATAAACGTTCTGGAAAATTTCAGAGCGCCATGTTACACGGGCAGACGGGAGGGTGAAAAAGAACAGCTAAACACTTTGCCCCCTGAATGGTAATCTGGTAGGGGTACATTTACAAGATAATTTCTTTCTTTTGTGATTGATCATTTTTATTGAAGTGAACATCAGTATTTCAAACGAAAATTTCTTAGAATAAACGTCTACTTACTAACAAACCTGGCAGCCTTGGAAATGCAGTTTCCGACTGTCTGAGGGGTCGCGATTTTCAAAAATTTCTGTACGCTCCGCCCAATCAATGGTTGCACTCCGCGTTGATAGTCTTTGTTGTAGGATAACATATTTGGGGCAGAAAATTCCCTAAAAGGCTTATGGCCCACCTTCAATTTCAATTGATTTCCCGGTTAGACTGTAAAATGAACCAGTCGGCTTCTGAAAAAAAAGAAGCATGCGACCATTGTAAAACGGGGGGAGGGATAAACAGTTTTACAGGGTAATTGGCTCTCTGCCATTCTTGACAATTTTACCCAGATTACCACTGCCATTCCGGTGAGGGGTTGACAGGAATAAACCTTGTGTGTGCACTAGCTGACTAGTGAATTTGCAAATTTCTGTAGACGCACTGATTTGGTACTTTTAAACGAACACTGACATAATATTTCACCCGTTATGCACGCCCTCAATTCTTATTGTGCATGATCGATTAATGTGCGTTCAGTTTATTCTTGTTCTGTATATTGGTAACCATCCACAGAACATGGACGCTCTAGGCATATGATATGAATCATTCTTATAACATACTTACGTAGGCATCAACTATAAGCAGTGAATGGGAATCTACGAGCGCGTGTTTTTCAGTAACTATTTCATGACCTTCTTTATCGATTCATTGGTGCAGGGAAATGTGAATAGAGAGAAATTGCACCAATGTAATTCATAGTGACATTGTCCATTACAATTCATTGTGATTCGGTGTAATAAAGCAGGCGCAGTCATCTTTTTTATAACAACGGTATAGAAACCTCTGTTGCATCTTTGGCTGCCCAGAAGCAATTCACCGACAAGGTCGTGTAAAGCGCAAAACAGCGCAACTAAACGACGCATCCGAAATTTAGGACGATTCTACACAAGAAAAAATGGCGACATTCTTTTTGTAAGGTGTCCTCGAACAAGCAGATATATATTTTATTCGGACTTGAATAAACACTTGCGACGAAGGTGTAATTATTAATGGTCGATCGCCTCCGTGCGCGTGTTGTCGAACAGGAAGTAGGTAAACTCTCTGTAAGTCAATTCTGACAAGATCTGATGTCTCTTGTCTACTAAAGTAGTTATGCATAGTTATTATATCTTATTAAAACTGGAACAACATCCACATTAAAGCAAATGGGCACAAAACTGACCTCGTTTAAGAGCATATTTACTGATACCAAGATATTTCAGCATATTTACTTACATTAAAACACAGCTCTCTCTCTGGCGAGCGGCATTGGTTACTCTATGAGCAGAAATAGCTTCCTGACCCTCAAAACGTTCAATTAATATTTTAACAGTTTTATCGTGTTAAGATTTGCACCACGCTTCGTTTAAAAGCTTATTCACTTATTCTTTTTTCTAAAAGTCCTGTCGACTCTCTGGCGAAGAGCCAAGGCGCGAAAACCAAACATTTACTCCCGGAGGAGTTCTGCTCCCTTAAGGAGCTAAACGTCCCAAATGGACAATTACGCCCTCTAAAGGGCAAACATGTGTGGTCCGGCTCTAGACTGGCTGAATAGAACAGAAGCCACACCCTGGATGCAGTTTAACGTCATGCCCAGGAAACCAAACCGAACTTCAGTGACCACGCTTCGTTTAAAAGCATATTCACTTATATTAAAATATTTTGACAGTTCTGTTGTGCTTATTTTTGTACCAACCCACTATATTCTTAAAGGGCAAGAACAGTCACCCAGAACTGAAGTGATGTAGTAGACTGCCCTGTTTCATGATTGGCTGTTGGGACTCATGTGACATTTTCCCTCTTCAATCGTAAAATTGACAAGAATTAACTACTTGGTTTACCTTGCATATGCAAAATTGAAGTTATAAAATATGATGGAAGGTACAAGTTGAAGAAAAATAAGACAGAAATTGTGAAGTTGAGATTTTGCTTCAAAATAAGTTTAAGACTACTGCCCTTGACCTTTAAAGGGCAAGAGCAGTCGTTCCTAGCTTTTTTAAAAAAACAGATAAATCTCACACTTTTCTTTTTATTTCGTTTCAAAGTATCTTTCATAATACTTTTAGGGACTTAATGTTGCGTGTTTAAAGCCAAGCAAATTTCAAAGTTGATAGACAAAAATATTGTCACATGATCCTCAAGAACCAATCATGAAGCAGGATAGCCAACTACACTAATTCAAGTTAGGATGACTGCGTTTTCCTTTTCGATGAACACCCAAAATCGGCAAAGAGAGTTGGGTGTTAGAGTGCCTAATGTACCCACCTCAAACAGTTCCAGCTCTTCTAACCTACTACTACTTAAGCCCCTCCCACAACTATTTAAAAATTCATTTTTTCATAATTTCCGGATTACATCCATCCTTGCCCAACGTGACAGAATGGTCTACTACTGCAGATAAATGACACTAAGCTGTGAAGATGGTTTGCTTTGATATCACTCTTCCCTAGATTGCTACTATTTTTCGTACTTATTACAACTTTCAAAAGTAAACTCTTTTTTAGAAAGACAAAATTTGCTAATCTTACATGAAAAAATAACAGCAATAATTTTAAACCTTAGACTTGTCCCTTTTAAAAGCCTTGAAACAGATTTCCAGGGCAAGAATTTAAAATGTACCTCAAGTCAAAAAATTCAAAAATATATATTTAAGAAAATGAAAAACGAATTCTAACAGTCCAACTCCCATCTTCATATGACATTCCTGAGTTGAGATATAAAATGTTGAAGTGTATTCCCTTAAAAAAAATGGTCTATTGCACAATAATTTGTGACTTTCTTGTTGTACAACTCACATAAAATGTTTTCCTTTAAAATTAAAAATGTTTTTATGACCTTGAACACTTCCTGTTTGCTTGTAGAGCATGTTGCACAAGGAGGGCTGAATTAATTACACCACCTCATAAGAGTAAGAGTGCTATCACACCTTGGTACAAGGTGCAGTAATCACACCTTGGTACAAGGTGCAGTAACGTTCAAAAACAAAGAAATACAAAGATTGTAATTTGAGTAGTACAAGAATGACATCACCAATTATTGCGCAATGTACCATTTTAATTTGAGTGAATAAACTTAACATTTAATATCTCAGCTCAGGAATGTCCTATGAAGATGGAAATCGGACTGTTAGAATTTATTTTCATGGTCTTTAATATATGTTTTTGAATTTTTTTGACTTTAGGTACACTTTAATTGTTGTGCAACTTTTATTATTCTAGGTTGTGCATTATGCAGGTTATTACACTATAATTATTTTCAAATTATTAGGTTGCAAGATTTCAATTCCCTCACTCTTTACCGTCAGAAGTAACTTTACCTATCTAGCTAAAACAAAAAATAGCTTCGAATGTCGAATTGATTTGAACATTATGAAATGCTAAATTTATTAACTTATTAGAACTCATCTTTCCCAGAAGTCTCCGGAAAAAAAATAAATTCTGAAAAAAACTATCTAGAAAATTAAACGGTTTCTTCAACGGAGAAATTCTAAAATAAAGGTTTAAAATGATGTAAAGTTAGTGTGATATGTCAGCAAAAAGCCCTGACTTTATTTGGCAGTTAAAGAGTAAGCTTTCCTTTGGAAAAATCAGTTGGCATTATGTCAATGTCTTTACGGTTCTCAATAAATGCCCCTTTAAACTTTGAATGCTTTTGAAGCAACTAGCTAACTTATGTTTAAACAATGAACCAGAGTGTTGCACCTTGTTGGCATTTTTTGTTAACCCTACATTAATTATCTCTTAATTACTCATCATACACGGTAGTTAACGATTTGGTAATTGATACTGATGATTTTCAAGGAGACAATTTCAGCTTACCAAATTTACTTTGACAGACATACTGATATTAGAATTGTCATTATATGACATGTCGTCCCTCCTTAAAATCACAAAATTTGCACATTGGGCCCATGTTTTAGCATGATAAAGTGCCAATCAGAAATTCCGCTGTAAAATGGTCAATTTTGTCGGGTTCCCATGAAAATTGCAACAATTTTCTGGGTTTTTAGTGCTACTCACATCAAATACCCACCTTTGTAATTTTCACGTTACACTACCCTTTAAAGTAGACTATATAATAACACAATGTAGTCAAAAATTATAGCACCGTCCTACTTATAGAACATTTACCATGGATGTTAAATGTAAAACAAAATTTGGGACAAACATAATCGAGGTGTAGAAAGAAAGAGCTAAAAGCTAAAAAGTCATTAAAAATAAGTTCACATCCGAAAATTAACTAAGTAAACTGAAGAAATCTTTCAACATTTCTTTCAATGTACGTTATAATTATTCAGATTTCATGTCTCCGCTGGTACCAACCGAGGGTACTTTCTACCAAATGAACAAACATCCTCCTTTTGAGAAATTCTGCAGTTAGAGTTTATCTTAAATTGAAGAATAGTCCAGGGCAAAAGTTGTTTTTGATATGTTAAAGTTGGGCGTATTCTAAACATTCAGGTGAAATATTCATTTCCCATGTTCGGTTCTCGGTATATTTCCAATTGAATTTGGCTAATTTTGTTACAAAGAATGAACTTGAAGAAGGAAGGCGTGATGTCATGGTTTCATATGACATTGTTGGCTACATGTCGGAAAAAATACCCTTAGAACGATATGGTCAGGAACTGTTTTCGGCACTAATTATATGCACATTTAAGCATTTGAAAATGACCATGAAAGTTGACATTTGATAGCAAATTTTTTCAGAATAAGCTGAAAAGGGATGTAGCCCTCCAGTGAACTTTAAGTAATTTGATTCCCTTTTTGCCAGCACTTATTTCAGGATTTGTTGTAAGTTGTTACTTGAACCCCACAGTTTTTAGGCTTCTATTGTACCAGAATGGGAATCAAATCTGCTGCTCATTGAATCAGCTAATAGGTGAAATGAACCAGTGGTCGGGTATTATAATTAGGAACACGCAGTTGTCCCTAAAAACTGTGGTATATAGCCATGACAGATCTCCTTAAAGGCTTATAACCCGAAATGCATAGTGTTTTGTTATCATCTATAATTTACCACCGTTTTTATCCAACTAAAATTTGATTTATTGATACCATAGGTAAATCCTGAGTATTGGTATACGGTATTTTAAGAACTTTATTTGCCTTAGTGGCAAAATAGTATCCTTATCAATTCAAAGTCAAACTAGAAGAAATATCAAGTAAAACAAAGTGTGAGCAAACGATGTGAGTTCATGACATCACATCTGCTTGCTTCACGTTCACTTGTTACAGAAAATGTGTCTGTAAAACTTCAATTGAAAATAATCTCCAGAACCGAACATGGGAAATGAATGAAACTTTCACCAGATTGCTTCAGATTTTGCAATGCACTATTCTGTCAAATAGTGTGAATGTATTTCATTCGTAAGAGTCAGCATGTCATTCATTTATGCTTGTACATGTTTATCATAACTTTTGTTTACGTTTCCGTCTAAGAGTGAAGGAAGCCTTGGTTCTTTTTAAAGATCCGTCGTTTCTATCTTGATATGCACATAAGTGATGTAAAGTTGTCTTTCTGTCTACATAAAGGCATTTTTTCATCATAGGGCAATGGAAGTACTATATAGTAGATTAAAAACAGGCAGTGCATTTTAGCATTTACTCCCACTGTTCACTCTTAAATATCTGCACCACGGTGCTGTGCACACACGGAGAAAGAGAGAGAGAGAGAGAGAGAGCGGCATCAGCTTTGCAGCAAACACACTCCACAAGCTTATTTTAACCCTTTACCGTTGTTTGGGTCCTTTTGGACCCAGGCGGAGAGCGCGGCTGTCACCCATCTTTACTGTTTCACGCGGAGTTCGAAACTGCGAGTAGCTACCCGAAAATTCGGCCACAACGAGAGAGAGAATAGTGTAAGGTGTCGGGGTCAATAGCCTACGGAAGCTGATGCGGGGCGTGCTTCGTCCGCTTTTCCGCCTACTCCCCAGGCGCGCAAATATGCCCCGATTGGAGCACAACGGTAAAGGGTTAAAAACAAAACCAAACAAGCTGTTTAACCTTTTAAAAACACCAATTGCAACCAGTAAATTATTCAACGTTGATCAATATTCAAACATCCAAAAGCCGGTTTTTCAACACCATTAATAAAAAAAAATAAACAAATTGTTTAAATTTGTGAACATTCATAATTAAAAACAGCGGGATCCTATACAGTGTTTTAACAGTGTTATAACATGTATGGTACAGAATATTCGACATCTACTTTTAAAAAAGTGTACCTTTAGTCTACAACTTCAAAAATGTATCTTTCAACTTTTGTAAAATGAATCCAACTTATCTAACTACCATTTTCAAATGATATTCCTGAGCAGAGATATAAAATACTGAAGTTCATTTAATCTATTACGGTAGAAATGGTAGATTGCTCAATAATTTGTGATGTCATTTTTTCCACTTCAAATCACCATTTTTATAGAAAGCTACTCAGTACAACTTGTGCTAAAATGTGATCATGCAATTTCTTACTGACAGACTGATATGAGAAGACTTAAAGGGGAGTTTGAGCAAAAATTAAATTTTCACATGTGAAAGAAGTACCAAATGTACATAGTGTGGTGAAATTTCCATTTCAAATTGTATTTCTCGAGAAATAAGCAATTTAAGTTACTAGATTTGTTTTCCAAAGTGAACTTAAGGGTAGCAGAGATTATATCACTTTCTCACATTGACAAAGAATGTTTTCTTTCCTTTTGTTTTTCAGAGTGTTGTGTTGACCTTGACTTTAATAGAAATGAGGCCTTCATATGAGGACTTCAAAGTCTGAAAAGTTCTCATGCTACATATGCAATCACATTTTGATAATATGCGGCAGTTGAGGAGAAAATAAGCTGTAACAGTTTAAAGAAAAACAAACCGACTATCAGTTAATGTGGTAATATGAAGTCATATGTGCTTGCTTCAAGTTCACTGTTTGCTGAAAATATGAAAAATTTACTTGCTCATATCTTGAGAACCACACATCTGAGCTCAATGCAAATTTCACCGAAATGCGTAGAATTAGTTTCCCTGCAACATATCGGAACTTGATATGACCTTAAACACTTTTTCTAACAATACAAGTTCTCTCTGAACAACAACATGTGCAAGAAAATTGTTAAATTTTTAAGGTTACAATGCCGTTTTAATTTCAGAAGGAAACGGTTATCTGAGTTGTGCAACAGGCTCATGAAAAATTATTGCGCAACCGGCTACAGGTATCATTGTGTTACCATGAGTCGGCCAATTAATAGGCCTATGTGTTGTACATCGTGTTCGTGCCATACGTTTCGTACGTAGTGACCGACTCAAGGTACTGACCGACTCAAGATCAATCACTATACTTCAAATTAAGTGAATGAGTTTAAACATTCATCATCTCAGCAATAAATTAAGCTGTAAAAGCGGATGTGATTCATTTTCCAACCTCTGAAAATATAAGACTTAGGCTACCCTTTAAGGCAAAACGGTAAGCGTTATAAACATCTCCTTGGTCAATACACCTGGAAATTTTTAAGCGACTCATGGTCGACTTACAGCCGAGAGGTCTGCAATTCAGCTGATGACCGGGTCATATGGAAGATTTTAAAATGAAACTACTAACATTGTGTTTGGGTTTTAGCAAAAGCAATGGCGGTAGGGAAAATATGACACTAGTCACAATTGAGAAGAGGGTCTTTACAGGCCTGAGTGGTTAAAAAAACTGAGCCGTTAATTATCATTTTTCCCCTGTTCCATTGCTTATGCTAAACACCGGTCACAATGGCACTTATGTTCAGTTTTTAAAGTATTCAGTATATGACCCGGCCAGTCCCTGACCTCCCGATTGCAAGTCTGATGCTCTAACCACTTGACCATGCAGTCGATCGGAAAAATAGCTTAGGAAAACAAGCAAAAACCAGTACATCTTCTCTTATGTAAGTTATACAAGTACACCTGTTCCTCGTAAATGATTTTGAACAAAACTATTACAAACAAAAGGTAACGTGAGGAGTTATTCTCCCTGAAATTAGCAAAAAAGTTACCAAAATATTGTCGCATGATTGGAATCGACAAGCATGGTATTTTAAATGAAATTTGAAGCAGGAGGGACTCGCGTCTTCTCTTCACTGTAAACTTATTTTTGCGGTGTTTTTAAACACTAAAACCATGAACATTGAACTTCCAAATAATGTTCAATATACTGCCTGACATTAAAACCGAGCCTCGTAGAAACGATCCCTCTTCAAGGTTCCTTTTAATGGATCCTAATTCGGCTTAAAATTCAAATTTGCAACAGATGTATTTTACCACCTGCAAACTATTCTCACTTTTTCCTTAACCTCCAAATTTTCACTTCATGGCCGTGGCAGCTTTTTCTTATTTATAGTCTCGAACTTGACTGTCAAGAGAAACGTGAGGCCTTGAAGGCTTGTAATATAGTCAGGCTATTTCCCCCAAAATTCATCCAACGCCATACAAAACATAAGCCAAGGTCGTCCTTGGCTCACGGGCTTATAGCAACCTTGAAAATGAGACGTTGAAAACTCGCGAGCTTAGGTAATTGACCCTTGCGTAGCGTTGCCCCAACAGAGAGACGAAGCAAACCATCGCTCTTGTTCGCCGCCTTCTGCCAGTAACTGACTTATTCTTTGAGATGCGTACGTGCTTCTCGAGGAGTGCGCTTTAACGGGTTTAAACAGCTTAAAAATTGAAAACAAGTTTTACCGAGAACTCTTGTCACTCACAGAATGGAAAAGTATGATGATGAGGATTCAAAAAGTATGCAAAAGGTAAAATAAGAAAACTGTTGATATTAAAAATTAAAAGCGCGAATTCTACCTCCATAATTGGATTGTCATACTTATTCGCGGTAGTTATTTTTTCATCACTTTGGCACAAACACTCCCAGGAAGAAGAAGAAGAAGAAAACAAACGTATATATGTGAAATTGTCTTGGCAACGCACAGGAAATCAAATGTCTCATAAGCATTTATGATTGGTTTATTTAAGGTGGAGCGTTGTGTAATATTTATAAGAAAATGTATACCCTTAGGAAAGATATTTTCTTACTCCTAAAACCCTACGGATTAAAAAGCAGAACTAAGGAATGAACGAAAAGGAAAGAGCCTGCTTTGCAACAAAGATCAGTGTTTGGAAACGCCACCTACAGTGATGTAGCGTATGATGCCCAATACAAAATATATGTCAATGGATAGATTGAGTAGGCCTACTATATTTACACGATCCAGTCGGTTCCACACTACTCAGTAACGTTGTTTGTGGAAATACAATAACATATGCCTAGGGAAATGTGTTGCAGCCAAAGATGTTGAAATGTCAGGGATCCATTATTATTTAATTTGTGAGTTAACACATACATTTAAGTTACATAAAATACGGTACCAGAAGCAAGAAATTCAAGAACGAAAATTGTCCAGATGACCTCATACACAGGAAATAAAATGAACCTGGAAAGATGAAATAGTCATGGATGAAAGTGTAATAATTAGTTCAGCAGCGTGGTCAGAGGCGGAACGGACTTGAAATTTGTTACGGAGGCCGGACAGTAAGTTATAACCCTCGAAAACCCTTTGTTATGACAACGAAAGGACAATGACCCGGATTTGAGTGGAGCAGGCTTTCGGTTTTCTTTCGACTTCGGTGTTGGGGTTGGGAAGACCCTTAGCAAAACAAGGATCTTAAGGATGAGAATTTTTCCTGCGGGTGGAAAAATCCTCGAAGGGTGGGCACATATGTGTAAAGATGCATTAATAAATGGCAACTCCGAACTTTCTAGGTGGGCTTAAAGGGAAATATTGCCTTTCAATAAAATGCTTCAAATTGGCATTAAAAGTAAATAGCTGTAGTCATTTTCAAATCATTGGGTCTCAACAATGAACCCCAGGAAAAGTTTCATCTCCTCAAATATTATGCACAAGAAGAGTTATGAAGTTGCATCGTTTGAAATCTTGAAAGTTTGGGTGAACAAAGTTATTCTTGAGAAACAAACAACTGAATTTCTGAGGGAAACCATTTATTTCTTGAAAAGAAGGCTACCATACTGACTTATTTGTAATTATTTATCATTCTTTGTCAGTGAATATTTCCCTTTGAAAGGATGAAATTTCCTTGTAAACCAAACGCAATATTTCCCTTTAAATAATTTCAGGTGGGTCAGTCACTTCCCCCTTTGAACCTTTGGCTGCGTGTCTGGAGCTGGCCCGCATGACTGAGATCTGTGTGGTAACAAGTTACAATTCCCAAATTTGATCATTTTTCCAAAGTGATCTACAAAATGTTGGCTATTGTTAAATCGTTCCAAATATGATAGTTTGAAGTGATCCCGAATGCACTGCTCCATAAAGGCTTACATTTGGAGTAAATTATTGTGGATATTGTTCAAGCTTTAGTAGGAATAAATTAGGCACTATATAGTAATTCAAAGTCCTCATGTTAGTTGATGTTATGCGATTTGTGTTTACATGGTTAGTTCTTTGAAGATTGAGCAGGCTCAAAGCCACCGTCATTTTCATCGCCGTAGTGCTAATAAACGTAAGTGTTACGTTTGTATATGGAAAATATACGGTTCAAACAGAAAAAGTTATCCATTCATCATTAAACCAATCAGTCGAATCCATCAACTCTAACTTATATCTTCATTATTTTGTCCAGAATGTTGACACGTTACCAGAGTAAGAAATGTTGCAACCTGAAAGTTAAATAAAAAAATAGATTCCTGAACAAATTATTAGTTGATGAATTGCAATGTACATTTTTTGTGAGATTCTAATATCTTGACATTAAATTACCCAGCCGTTCATTTTTGTAATCGCCTGTCATGCTATTTGTAAATAATCTGTGGATGTGGACGTAAGTGGAACTTGATAGTAACTTTGGGTATTCTTAAATCAATATTTTCCTTTAAAGCGCTAATCCTATCACCCATCACCCCAAACTACAGTTTACATAGTAGTCCACAGAAATTCTTCAATTGGTACAGGTCTTTGATTGACAAATATTCCAAAAATGCAGAGAAGCTCTTATTACACAGCATGTGGATGATGTTGCATTTTAGGCAGTCGTGGGAGGGACTTAACGGAATACTCCAAAGCAAAATTTATTTTGGATATGTTAAATATTCTTAGCATTTTGGTGAAAGTTTTATTTACTACCCATGTTCGGTTCTTGAGATTTTAGCCTTTGGATATGGCAAATTTTTTCTACATGAAATGAACTTGGAGCAAGCAGGCCTGATGTCATGGCTTCACATTGTCGGCCAATGGTTTGTATTTACTTATAATTTACCACCAATTATGCGACAAATATTTTATATTTAAGTACCATTGGTGCATCCTGAGCAATGGGATTTTAAGAACTTCATGTGCCTTAGGGGCAAGATAACTTCCCTGATCAGTTCAAGGTCAACCTAACAAGGACGAAAAATAAAAGAAAAACAAAACATTGGCCAACAATGTGAATCCATGACATGACCTGCTTGCTTCAAGTTCACTTTTCATAGAAAATGTGTCAACTTCAATTGCTTATATCTTGAGAACCGAACATGGGAAATAAATGAAACTTTTACCAGAATGCTTAGAATATATTCCTCTTTAATATATCAAACATAAATTTGGCTCTGGACTACTATTTTAAGTATTTAGGTTAAGGAAATTGTCACTATTTAAAATGAGTGGATCAGGCATTTAAATAAAGTTTTCAAGATGACATCTTTCTTTGAAGCTTATGTGGCCTGATACCACAAGCTTCTTTTACACTGCTCGTGAAAAATTATACAAGCCATATTGTCCTCCCGACTCTCTGTCAAAGAGCCGTTCAGCGAAACCAAACTACAGATCAATTCCCGAAGAAGCTTTACCAGGCCTTCCCAACTGGCGGTGCGCGCGCAATCTGTGGCTCTTCGAGGCGGTCCAGTAGACGCGCGGCGCCCTGCCACGAAAAAATAAAATTATTAACAGAAATAAGGACAGACAGTGAAAAAATAATTCCTAAATTCCAATTAAAACTTCATAATGCACAACTTCCCTGGACCTCGTACCTCTTGCATGGCCAGGGGCCATGTCTTGAAATCGTGTATTATAGCTCCGTAATATACCGACGCCAGGACAGCATCAAGTGAAACCATTGGTGACCGTCAGCTATTAAAAGCTTTTGGACTTTGGACATAGACACTACCACTGTAAAAAGGGGGTATACCTGTGTATCCACAAAAATTACAATTGAACGTTATAGTTTGTTGTGAATGTATAGTTGCGCTCGAGTGTTTTCGGCCAATGAAACTTTGAAAGAATTTATAGTAAGGATAGGCAGATAGAGAATGTCACTTCGAAATTAAAAGCAGATTGGATATAATTATAATCGTATTAGACCTGTACCTGTTCTTCAATGTTAAGACCTCTGTTTTGGGACCATGCAAATTCAGCTAACTACGAAATCACGCTGTGATGCCCACGAACTGTATGTGCTGTGTAACAAATAATCAGCGTGTTTTGGTTGACATAGGCTTATCAATAGTAGAAGAAAAAGTAGATTATTATAAAGAGAGGGTGCATGTGGTCAAGTGTGGCATCATGGCATCTGAAGCTCCGCCGGCGAAGAAAAGGAAAGAGGAGAATCGGCGAGGTTCCCCCTCATGGACCACCTCATTTTTTGTGCGCTCCGCGCCAACTCATGGTGGTGCTTCGCTTAGTATAGTCATCCTACTGTCAGTGGCGCTTGAATCCCTGTCATTTATAAATTATAATTTTACTTATAATTTAAAATGAACCAATTAGGCGACAAATATTTTATATATAAGTACCATTGGTGCATCCTAAGCAATGGGATTTTAAGAACTTCATGTGCCTTAGGGGCAAGATAACATCCCTGATCAGTTCAAGGTCAAACTAACAAGGAAGAAAAATAAAAGAAAAACAAAACATTGGCCAACAATGTGAATCCATGACATAACCTGCTTGCTTCAAGTTCACTTTTCATAGAAAATGTGTCAAATTCAATTGCTTATATCTTGAGAGCCGAACATGGGAAATAAATGAAGCCCCAACCCATGGTGGCGCTTCGCTTAGTATAGTCATCCTACTGTCAGTGGCTCTTAAATCCCTGTCAGTACCACGAAGTGGTACTTTAATTAAACTAGTTGAAAAGGCCTGAGCTACACGTTCACTGAAGGACAACGCTTGACCAACCTCACGGCCCTCAGACCATTTACATCACTTGTCTGTTATTGAAACATATCTATCGTTTTTTAAATACCTCCCGACCTTGTAGCAAAGAGCCGTCCGGCGAAACCGAAGAAACATAGCTTAGTATCTATCACATGCACACTAAAGATGGCTGTTGGTCAACTTTATCTTTCCTTTAACTGTAACTTAGGAATCATTTTTACGCATTCCGTCAACTTTTTGTCTTGCATAGAAGGGGCGACGCGCACTGTTTAACAAGAAATTTCCTAAGTGGCTAACGATAACCCTAATCCCTAACCCTAACAAAGAATAAAATCGATACAATACAATGACAACAGCCAACCAAGTAACACCCTGTTAAACAGTGCGCATCTACCCGCATAGAAAATAAAAATGTGACCTACCGTTAGTGGTCCGTTACATATCTTGCATTTTTAAAGCTACAAGTTGCAAAGAAATTAAATATTGTTCAAAAGATATTTAATGTATCTTTCGTTTATTTGTGTCTAAACGTAAATTCTGCTACTCCACAGTTCAATATCTCTTGGTTTGATAGATAGCCTATCAATAGTCATTGTAAATTTTGAATCATTTTGGTCGTAAGGGACTATTTTGAAATCTAAACACTGTTCCACGATATTCAGAATGTGCAATAATTCGATAAACTGAGCTTTTCACCAATAAACTCGATTTTCAACTGCGACAACCCCGGTTTATCGGTAAAAAGTTTACATATCAAACCATTATTATACGCGTCAGCTGTTTCTCAGCTAGCTGTACGTGCTACACTACAATTTTTGCCAGAGAGTCAAGAAAGGGGCGGGGCTTGACGTCAATGAAAACATTCTATAAACGAATCCGGACAGTCATCAAAGTTTGATTTTATTCGAACATAACTGGGGTCCATTAGGTCTACCTTTAGTTTTTTCAATTCCCTTGCTTACCTGTACCATGGATGGTAGTACTTTGAATTATATCTTGATTTCATCGATTTCACTGATGGTGAGGGGTTAAAATTCATGTAGACAATAAATGAAGACTATTTAAGGCTGATGGACTCCACTAGTGGCTGCCCACAGTCACAAAACAAGCGCTGATCGGATTCGTTTGCAAGAAGTGAAGTGAATATGAATTGTGTGGTGCATGCTGTACTTGTTTATATGACATGTTATTAATACTGTATCACAAAAATGAATAAACATTTTTAGTGAGTAATTTGTAATGATCCCTTTTCTTCTATGTAGATATATAATGTAATACTACTGCATAAATTCCTTTTGTGCGTCTTCAAAGTAATCTTCTCAAATACTTTTCTCACAGGGTAACTGCACATTTTTATGAATTTCTAATTTTGTTACTTATTATTAAAGCAAATGAAGAAAAACCGACTTTCGTTCTTTGCTGATTATAAGAGAATCTCTGCTTGAAACAGGCAACGACTCCCTTGTTGACGAGGGGATGACCAGTTGGTCTATATGTGGAAAAAATTGTACATATTGTGATCAAAATGAAACTTGCAGCCGTCATACTCTCTCATGTGTAGACAGTGAACTAGCTTCTATAAAAACTAAGTTCATTGGCCCAACAAGAATTAAGTTTCATTTCAATTCAAGAAATGAACATAGTTAACGAGGTGGATAAATTGGTTTTACAAGACGAGACATTTTGCCACGGTTTATCAATATAACACAACATGATGTTAATGACACGCAGTCGTGTTACTACAGGCCAGTAGATATACTTAAGACTAGAGCCTGCAGCTTTTGAGTAACGTACGTCTTAAAGGAGGGAAATGAAAACGAGTAAAATAATATTTTGAAGGAAATCTTCATGTAAGAACCATCAGCCAGAGAATTCTCCCCAAGCAGGAAAGTTAGGAGACTTTCTATTTGAGGAAGTGTGAATATGACTCACCCACATACAAAAACGATGCTTTTTCTTTTCCTTTTTTCTTTTGCGGAAAGCTTTCAATCACTGTTCTAGAATCCATCTCATCTTCAAGGCCGTAATGGTACGCTTGATTGGTTCTGCCTCTGTCGCATAAAATGGTTTATGACTGATCGGCCAATATGTGAATCTCAGACATGGTCTCGGTAGATTTTTTAGGATAAATCACAGATGGTTTACCGATATGATAGATGCATGTGAAGTAAGCTTTTCAAATACTCAGTTATAGGTAAACATTGCCATCATTGCAGAATAGCTTTAGCTTATAAGTGAAATTAAATGTTTATCAGGAAAGATTATTTCTTTAGAACATCGTAAAATCTCCCGGATGAATTCATAATCTTTTCCATAAGTTTTAACGTTTGTCATCAACCTTGAAGATAATTGCAAAGTTGAATTCATATTTACACATCAACAGGTTTGGTAGTTGAAGGAGAAAAAGGCCAAATTTTGTGTTGCTCTTCAAACAGAAACACGAGTCATTGATTTCAGTAATTAGACATTAGTTCGCACAAGATAGAGAAATATTTAGGATACTAGTTAATTAAGTATTTAAGTACCTTGACAATGACGCTCATATTTTGTTGATGTAAGAATGATTTCGTCTTTGCATCACCCGAAGGATTGTTTACATTTTTGAAAAGTTGCTGTAAAAATCGCACCTTGACACACAAATCAAGGCGTTTTACAAAGTTAAAATGCACTTTTGGTTATCTTTGTTGTTGGTACATTGATTTTAAACACATTAAACAGTCGTACAGGTCTACAGGCAAAGTTTTCATCAGATTCAAAGAGCGAACAGAGAAAGTTCATCTCTGTGTAAGTGTGTAGATAGTTCCCAGTTACGTCACAGCTCGTGATAAGCAACAACAATGTCTTATTGCACCCCTTTAAAGAGGCGTTGCAATTGGGTAACTTAACCGCCATGCTGGAGGACAATCAAGCCTGCAAATACACGTGGTTTATGCTGAAAACAACGCATAGTCTGCACTGAAGTACCGTATGCTGTGTGTAAACATTCATCGAGCAAGCGCGTCCGAGTATATTCTACAACCTAGTCACTCCAACATGGCCGACGGGGAAATATAAACAGCTTCTACATATGGGTTGCCCTGAAACCAGGTTCAAGAACGCTACGTGAAAAGCTCCAGTCGCAAATCACATGAACACTATATATAATCGCTGAATTCCTAAGGTTAATTTATTTTTATTTTTATTTATTATTTGTTTGGGGTGGGGGCGGGCGGGGGTTATTAAGTGCATGATTTTTGCTGTTAAACTTTTCAAAAGTACTGTGTAAGACATATGCATACGAAGGAAAGATACAGATTTGTATCCACTCTTTGAACAAACTTTATCACAAGACAATTTCTGTATATTTTGTTTCATTTGTTTAATGTACCGACAGTTGGTTGATACTTTTTATGAGATTAATTTTTATTTAGCCACGCTACTGGATGCTTCAGTTTTTTTTCCTCAGTTGCCTTGCCGTTTGATAATTAATGTCTGAAAATTTATCGAATCAATTAAATATTCCTAAAAACTCCGACTTGAATGGTTCGCGTAAAACATGCCATAACCATGTAGATATAGTTCGTACGTAGTAGTACGTCTTTAAATTTAGAGGAAGCGATATTTACTCAAGTCGTATGATAAAATCGTAAAAATAATTACTCTGAATATTGAAAAAAACAGAGTTATATTTTGTCTCATTATATTATGACAGAACAAGCGCAAGAGTGACGTTTACTGTACTTTAAGCTGCGGTTCCTTGAAGTTTATTCCTCATTTTAAAAGAATGACATTAATTAGCTACCGTACTATCTGAAATTTGACATTAACATTGAGAAACAATTTTAGAGTAGTTTCACCGCTTATGATACACAGCAGTAAATCTGAAACTATTTCTTGCTATTAGCGTGGCATTGTAGTTAAAAGACTAAAAAGTTTCAAACTGTCGATTTGAAGATATGATCTCAAACGCTATTGATGTCAATGCCACTGTCTCCTTCCTCATCTCCAGTAACCTCTCAATTCTCAGTTAAATGTTAAAGGCCTCATCCTCTCACCCCAAACTGTTCCAATACTCCTAAGTCCCCACCTTCTAACTTAAGCCCCTCCCACAACTGTCTATCGAATCATCCTCATCCAGACACAATAGCCATTTTATTACCTCAGTGTGAGTTTACTAACTCCAATATGTGATAAAAAACTTTCGGTGAAATATATGCTGTGTAATGTGAGTTTTAATACTCTGATTTTTTTAATTAAACTGTCAATCAAAGAGCTGTGCCAAATAAGTTTGGGGGGGGGGGTAGGCATTGGGTTGAGGGGCGTTATAATTAAGATTAACGTTGAAAACAAGAGCTTGTACTTTTTTAAAGGATAATTCTTCTTCAAGCTGGTCCACTTCTAACCCCCTCTCCATTTAATTCGTCAGTTAACCACATGATCCATCATAAATTTTAGTTCATAATATTCAACAGCAAGCCAAAGCCATGAAACAACCTATTACATTTTAACACTATATATTGGCCTTGTTTTCAACTAATATTTTTGTCTTTACTGAGTATCAGAAAAATATGATGGTATATTTCCAAATTTTTAATGGGTGTTTTTTAGATCTGGAGTATAAAATCCACAATCCCACACGGCATTATTCAACCAGTGATTATTCTTCTCCACTTTATCGCAATTAATTAAATATACTGCGGGTACAATCGTCGACAAAAAAACGTGTCTGTTCACCCTGTTATCATTGGTCACTTGTAAATAACGTCATCACTCAGTGACCTGCTCCTAGTCTAGTGTTACATTTATGCTTGATGAAAGCTACCGTATATTTTTTTAGAAAGGTTGCAAAAGGGCTGCTGAACCGAGTCCACATAATGATAATTCGAGTCCATGCTGACTGCAATGACCCCAATCCCAGGCCAATTCCGAGTCCGGTACTTCTGAATTCAAAAAGAATTAAATTAAGAAGACACGAGTACGGGACGTGTCCGAGGCCACCCAGTTAAACATTCAAGTGTACCTCAAGTCAAAAAATTCAAAAATGTATATTAAAGAACATGGAAAATGAATTCTAACAGTTCGACTCCCATCGTAAAAGGACATTCCTGAGTTGAGATATAAAATGTTGAAGTTTATTCACTTAATATAAAATGGTATATTGCGCAATAAATTGTGATGTCATTGTTGTACAACTCAAATTACAATCTTTGTATTTCTTTGTTTTTCTGAAAGTTACTGCACCTTGTTCCAAGGTATGATAGCACTCTTACTCTAATGGAGTGATGTAATTGATTAAGCCCTCTCTGTATGGCACGCCAAAAGGCTCACCAAATATGATGATGTTCTAAAAATACACGTTCATGTACTAAAATTACACGTTCATGTACTAAAATTACACGTTCATGTACCAAAAATATACGATGATGTACTAACTTCATATGATCATGATGTAAATTTACACCATCATGTACTAAAACCATACGTTCATCATGTTAAATGTTACGTTGTACATGTAAAATCACACGTTGTACATCTTAAAACACACGTTGTACATGTAAAAAGGTAAGATCATCATGTTATTTTTGTCTCTTCCGCACGCCATACAGAGTGAGCCTTTCGGCGTACCAGAAGTCCGCCAAAAGGCTCACCGAATTTGATGTAGTAAAAGTACACGTTCATGTACTAACTGCTTACGATCATGTACAGATTTCATACGTTCATGTACTGTTTGCTTACGTTCATGTACTGATTTCATACGATCATGTACCGATTTCTTACGATCATGAACTGACATTTAGTACATGATCGTACGAAATCAGTACATGAACGTAAGCAAACAGTACATGAACGTATGAAATCTGTACATGATCGTAAGCAGTTAGTACATGAACGTGTACTTTTACTACATCAAATTTGGTGAGCCTTTTGGCGGACTTCTGGTACGCCGAAAGGCTCACTCTGTATGGCGTGCGGAAGAGACAAAAATAACATGATGATCTTACCTTTTTACATGTACAACGTGTGTTTTAAGATGTACAGCGTGTGATTTTACATGTACAACGTAACATTTAACATGATGAACTTATGGTTTTAGTACATGATGGTGTAAATTTACATCATGATCATATGAAGTTAGTACATCATCGTATATTTTTGGTACATGAACGTGTAATTTTAGTACATGAACGTGTATTTTTAGAACATCATCATATTTGGTGAGCCTTTTGGCGTGCCATATCTCTGTGCAACATGCTGTGCAAGCAAACAGGAAGTGTTTAAGGTCACAAAACATTTTTTATTTTAAAGGAAAACAAAGCAAGTTCTAAGAGTTGCACAACAAGAAAGTCACAAATTATTGCGCAACGGACCAATTTGTTTTAAGTGAATAAACTTCAACATTTTATATCTCAGCTCCAGAATGTCCAATGAAGATGGGAATTGGACTGCTAGAATTCATTTTTTATGCTCTTAATTATATATTTTTGAATTTTTTGACTCGAGGTTTAAGTTAATAATGTGGAGCTGCACGGTTTGCTTGCTTTAAAGCCAGTGGACCACATCTGGAAAAAGGTCTTGGCCGTTCCGACTTCATTGATTAGAATCTCAGCCGTACAACCTAATTCAACCACGTAATAACTTTTAAGTATTCCAACCAACTACGTTGGAATCCACCAATGGTTCATTTTTTTAGAACAAGTTATTAAAGCAAATGAAAATTGCCTCTCGACGTTTAGCTTTTGAATATAAGACAAAAGACTTAAAAACTAAAACCCACTTTTGATTTTAATTTAAATTGACTTAGCTGGTCTCGGCTCCGATTTCGAGTGAGTTGCCGTACATAACCGGCCAATTCTGATAACAGAATTTCCACTTCCTGGTCAATTCCGAATCCAGAAAAATACTGAAAGTTCAAGACTCGAGTCAGGAACCGAGTCCGATTCTCGACTCGGTTCTTATAGCTCTGGCTTGTATACCTCCCAAAGAGGACACCTACACTAACCCTTTTCAGCTTTAAAATATTAAAAATACATAAAACTACATTGAAGTGTATTTCTCACCTTGTAGCATTTTTATATCACACAAAAGTGTGACCTTTTTTAGATAAATCCATTTTTCCTTGGCACACTGAACAATTTTGAAATGTCAACAACACGTCCAAGGTCCAAGTGACGCATTAATATCCCAGTTACGTGAAAGAAGAAAATGTCCTCAAACGTACTGTAGAAAATCCAAATCTATGAAATCCCCTGAAGTGTTTAAGAAAATTTAGCGCTTAAATGTCTCCTATCTCATTTGAGACCATGGTCAAAAGTTGCCTACTTGCTAGAAAATTCTTTGAGTTAAATTTCTTTTACTTCCATATTTTTGGATCTGACCTTGATTGCTTTTTTGCTTTTATTTATTTGTTCCATGACAGAAACGTGTTTTTCATCTCGTTCTAACCCGGGGTAATATTTCGTTGACCTAATTTCGTGTCATTCTATTTGATCATTTATACACATTGAGAAACAGAGACAAAAGACCGGAATTCATATTTAAACAGTTACTTTAAATTCTTAAGATTTGACTTCTCATTAGGAAAACGATTCTTTCAACTTACAGGACTGTCGACATTGCTTTTATCGTTTATTTAGGTTTCTGTTTGGTAAAAGTGGAAGGAGATCAAGGACAAATAACTTCAAAAAGAGATGAACAACTCCACACTTAAAAAAAAAAAAATAGGCCTACTTAAAATGAAAACGCGCGAAACTTCTGCAAATACGCATGTCAGTTTCATACGGCGTTTGTATGGAGACTGGTGACAGTAATAATTAAGGATTTTTAAGACCTAAGGGATTTGACGGTTGTCAAGCGGACGATAAAGTGGTATTTCGTTGGAGGATATTACATGGTATTGCTTTAATTTATGGGTAGGCAAGAAATAACAACGACTGGAAGAATTAATATATTTCAGAACCTTTGAGTTTAGAGTTGAGAGAGAAATCCTACATTGCTCTTTTAATTTCAAAGATTTGCAAACAGAGTTGGAGAATAGCCACTCCAGTTTATAATCTCTGGATTGAAGTAGTGACGCCATCTTAATAGCTTGTTTATGTCCCCCAATTGCGAGTAAGAAATTCCAAGGACATATTTTAAGTTTTCTTCCTTACCTTAAGGAAAATTTGCGAAAGTTGAGGCGCTTTCATAATTCATAAAAATTATTTGCTATTCGACTAATAATACTCTTTACGACTGTATATTGCAGGTCATTGCCCTAGCAAAGACATAAAGGTTTATTTTTTTTATTAATTTATTGTAACTGTTTCAAAAACTGATGAGCTTTTCCGTTACTTGGTTGAATGCATGGACAAATTTTATATTGAAGAGTACACTACGAAACTGATATCAACAAATTGGAAGGAGATTATGTTTTACAATTAAATGATTGGCGTTCCAAGCTGCCAAGCCTGTACAAGAAAGCAAGACGTAATCCTTATGACTAGTGGTAATGATTACCCGATTGATCTATGGATTATATACACACTCTAAACAAGTTGGTTAAAAAAACTTACCAACACTTGTTACTTATGTCAAATACCTGAAACTGGTTAACGTTTACCCAAGAACTGTTGATTAATTAGTTATCCAAGAGAATTCTTTTACCACTAAATTGCGTAACCAGCCCCTGGGGGTAACCAAATAAACAACACATATTGGGGAAAACTTTATCAAATTTCAGGTACTTGACATACGCAACCAGTGTTGGGGAATTTTTTTAGAGTGCACCAATAATTCGATTGCTTTTTACTTTAAGGTGCACATAAGTTATTGATATTTTCGGTGCAGATGAATGCAGTTAGTACCAGAACAATACTATACTTTGCTTAGCAGTTTTTAGTCAAAATCACAATGAAATCCGTAATTGTATAATGAAAGCAATTAAATTAAATAAACCAATGCACATTTTTCTTGTACTTATATATTTTTATATTTTTTTTAAATGCTGGTTAAAAGGCTAACATCTTATAGCATATATATATAAATAAATATATATATATATATATATTATATATACAAATACAAATAATTGCCCAAAAAACAAGACTGGACAGAGTGCTCAATTCTGCAAGCAGAAGAGCGGATATCGACCATGTATTTATGCTGTAAAAGCAAACAAAACCCTACTTAAAGTTTCTCACAAATCAATGCGATCGTCAGGGGATCTCGGTTAACAATGAACACAAGCCTTCGCCGTTCTGGGTTTTTAACCATTGCCCGCTTGAGTAACTTTCTTGCGTGTGTGGTGATGGCGGCATTGTGATAGAATCTCCGATCTTTTGTTCAAGAGGTTGGGGGAACGGTGATCGACTATAGCAAGTTTTTCAGCTTGACAAAGGTTACAAAAGCCAGATGGAGTTCTATGTGTGTTTGACTGTGCTAATATGTGCCAACGAATTGTAAAAGCCTGGCCGCTCCTCTTAAGGGACCAAACGTGTTTAGAGAGCTCGGTTTCTTTTTCATGACGTTCTAAGTTAAAAGATTTCTTGTGGTTGTTGTACCTTTCCTTGAATGGGCCGCCAGACATGCCTATGTATGAGTGTGTGGCATCGTTACTAGTGACTTCAGCCTTGTAGACTACGGCTGATGTGAGGCATTTCCCATCAAGGGGACAAGAAATTTTAACCCTGCAGTTACAGCCGCGATTTGGGGTGTAGCAGTTTTCTTTGAAAGCACCTTAGAGTTGTGGTTGCTTATGACGGCTTTCATGTTTTTCATGCAACTATAACTGACTTTCACAGTGTTTTTGTTAAATATTTTGTGCAGCTTATGCCCCGGGGGAAAGTGTTTGGCTATGAGTTTGAGGAAAGCCCTGCCAACGTTAGATTTGACTGTTTTACTGAACGGGGGGTTGAACCAAATGACCTTCCTGTGCCTTTGCTTCCTCTTTCGCCTTGGGGTTTGCGGGCTCTCAAAGGGGTACTTCAGTTTATGTTGAAAGCCACTGGAGTCTAGTGCCTTTTGGTAGGCAGGCGCTGCAGCGTCAAAAACTGCTTGATTGCAAGAGAGCTCAGCAATACGTTTGTTTACAGCCATTGGGATGTTTTTAAGTATGTTGGGTGGGTGGTTTGACTGGGTATTAATGAACAGGGGGGTGTCGTTGGGTTTCCTGTAGGGGGCATAGGTACCATCTCTCATATTAAGCGTGACATCGAGGAAATTTACGGTATGGAGGTTAGTTTCGATAGTGATTTTCAGGTCGAACTCGTTGAAAATTTTAATGAAATCCTTGCGGGCTCTGTCAGCGAGTCTTCCGGAGCGCGTTCTCAAGGATGCAAGTCCGTCGTCCCTGTAAAGTCCAACATCGGAGACACAGTCGTGCTTCCTAAGGCTGTTAAGGATGTAGAGACCGACCAGTTCACATACCTCAGCGCCATATATTATATATATATATATATATATATATATATATATATATATATATATATATATATATATA
Organism: Holothuria scabra; assembly: GCA_037179385.1. Taxonomy (NCBI): domain Eukaryota; kingdom Metazoa; phylum Echinodermata; class Holothuroidea; order Aspidochirotida; family Holothuriidae; genus Holothuria; species Holothuria scabra. The sequence continues at coordinate 2,712,533 of CM074193.1, forward strand.
TATATATATATATATATATATATATATATATATATATATATATATATATATATATATATATATATATATATATATATATATATATATATATAAGGACAAGGAGAAAAATTTAACTAATTTAGGTGAAATTATGTAAACTGAACCGTAACACTAAAATCACCGGGAATTAATTAAGACATCAAAAGACGGCAAAAATTTCTAGAAATCTCATAGTTTAAGCTGTAGACAAAGTAGTCGGATTCGGAACCGATCATTTTTTTGGTGGGGGGGGGGGGTTCTTTATGACCGGTCAGAAAGAGCCAAAAATTTGTCAACCAGTGTAAATATATGATTTGTATTTAATGTTAATGAAAATAAAATGCCAACTGACTTTTTGTGACATAACACCGACACATATTTTTTATCGGACTGCTTAGTCCAATAAAGTAACCGAGGACAACTGGTTATTATTTAACACAAAAATGTTAATTTTTGATATAATCCATGAATTCTACCAATTTAACGTTAATTTTGACCAGCAGCTCTTGTCTAATTTAACCAGAAAGGGTTGGTTAATTTGTGCCCACGATATTGGTTAAATCTAACCAATGTGTTTTAGAGTACAGGCAAAAGGGGATCAATTTTTCCCTAGTCTACTTTTTAAGGAGGGAGGGGCAGTGGCTAGGTCAATTTTGTCCAAACATTGAAGTCTGAAACAAGTTGCCCTAATATTTACTGACATGCAGGCGCTTTGTTAAACGTTAAATGTTTGATAAACCACATGATGAGAACTCCGACTGCCCCTTTCGTCAAAGGGGACGGAAAATTTCGCTTACGGAAGACGATTGAGATTCAAGACACTTATGCCATTTTCGAAAAAGCTTCCAAAAGGCAAAGAGCTCTGTCTCATTTTGCTGGAACAGATCAACCATTTTAGTCCTAATTGAAGACGTATGCCCCTGCTTATGCCCGGCTTGCATGACTTGCGACCCCTTTCCTTGCTATATTTTCATAATACGTTTAAACCAGGGAGATGAAACTCACTGTTTACACTAAACATACTAGAAGACGGTCTAATGTTACAACGCTGAACAGGCGAAGATTTTGCGTCTTCAAAAGGAGGGGGCTCAACCCAATGGAATGGAACCCAAAAGGATGCCGCTACGATGACATAGACTTCCCGTCCGATTGCTAGCCCTCTGTAAGTAGTTCTTATATGGAGTCAGAAAAGCATTTTACCTGGAGTGAGTCGGCTATCAACCCCATTACATGGAAAATACGAAAGCTAACCATATGACCTGGTGACATCGCGGTTGCTTACTCAGTTGTGGCGTTTTTAGCTCTGGTTTAGCCCCAAAATATACTAACTGACCGTGGATTGCACTAGTGTGGGATTCTCATGCTCATAGGTACATGTAATGCCTGTTCCCAATGGAGTCCTCAAAACAACGTGATGAAAAAGTTACTAACGCTGTGATGCTTTAAACATGGGAATCTCTTATAAACATGTGCATCTCTCATAAAAGATATGCTAAATGAAAAAATGTGTAATTTTGAACATGTAACAGGCTGGCAGGGCGGGACTGCAGTACCTGAAAACAGAACTTAATTGTGCCACAATTGACGAAAACCGAATCATGTTATTGGTATTACGGTGTTTTATTATAATTTTGTTAGGCCTATGACCTAGCAAAATATCCTTGAAACAAGCAGTAACATAGCCTGCGTAGCTCCTCTGTGGTTGCAACCCCCTTAGGCTGCGGCCCCTCAGTTGGTTTTTCGTTGCGATGAGCTGAACGAAAACTTCGTCTGCTCCGCGGGCTAGCAGTAACCTTGTCTAGAAGCCTGGTATACCTTTCCATATATATCGTTTAAATGCTAGCATAAAACATCAGGTCCCAGAATGAAACTAATACGTTTTTTATGTTAAAGCTCATATTTCTACTTCATAATTTTTGTACCAGCACTACCATTTCATATGAAATATTTCGTCCCTGGAAGAGTAATCCTTGAAGGATTGTATAAACGTATGATATAAAAATGCAGGGTCACGGGAAGTACCCGTGAGTTGAAAGTCCTTTGTGTTATAAAATATGAATGAGCCCATAATTGATTGGCGGGTCAAGGACAAAGTTAAGCAACTCAGCTTTCGCTCAGAGCAGTCTTTCTGGCTTAGTGGAGTTCAACAAGCAAGTTCATATTTTATTATACAATACATAGACTAACTCTTGATGTGATTGATGCTGTGGGCCCCAGCAGAGCCGTCGCTGGACATCAAATGGCAAATTGATTCGAGTTCGGGCTGAGTTGATAGGACAAAGGGTCACTGACTTGGAATATCTCCTTAAAGGAAGTCCGCCCGTTCGCTGTTCTTTTCGACTACCGAATAAATCGCACGAAGGGTAGCCAGCTAGCCAAGCATGTTTCAATACCAGTTAGGATTAATCTCACTGTCATTGGATGAATCTCATGGCAGTGACTTTGGCAGAGAATGACAAAACCAATTCGTCATAAAAATTCCCCGTTACTTTTTCTTTATGGTTGTGAATCGCTTAGTCGTTGGGCAAGGATTCATACAGTTTCGATAATCAGATGAACAGTTGAGTAGCAGCCTAGAAGGCAGATCTGCTCGAATGATTTGATAATAGGAGCAACGAACTAAACTATCTAATCTAACCTTCACTTTAAGATTATGAATAAAAAATGTTATAAGTTACATGATTGTCTTTCATCCTGACTTGGTTATTAGAAAACAAATGGACCCATGTCATTCTACACGATGTTAAATATGTGACAGAAAGTTTTATTGCAAGTCCTTGAGGGATACGCCCTGACCGTGATCAGGTGATGACCGTTCTGTAAATTTATGTTTGCATTATTGTGAAGTCATACTAGTGGCCCTAGCCAAGGTTAAATTTCTATATATCTGTGTTTTACACACCTTTTCACGAAAACAATGTGTGGTGATTTTCACTTTAATCCAGGTGAAATTCACCGGTACTAGAAGTGGTTCCTTAGCACAATCTGTACTAAGAGTGAATTTAACTCTCGTGCTTTTGCCCCTCACCTTCTTCCCCGCGGAGCTGACGAAACTTTTTTTTTCAGTTGATTGCTGCTAAAACTTGCCAAAGGAGGAGTAAGCCTAAGCAGGCGCGACGCAGGCTACCCGCCTTCGCTACCCTTTCCAGGAAACCGGCTTGAAAACGCTTAAATTAAGTTTTATCAGCTGTACAGTTTCTGCCCGGCGGCTTTTCAGCCAGGCGCGTAACCGACTGCGTCATCGTCTGAGCAACCAATTTTAGTGTAAAAAGCACTGAACACATCAATCAATCAAATTTGTGTCATTTGAATATCATTTCCTGTGATATTTGAACCAATTGTTGCATTTAAACTTTTATTCACACCATCGGTAAGTACTGTAAACCAACTAAAAGGTAAGTTACAAAATTAAAGGGCAAATTCTCTTACCCCAAACTACACTTTTGGTGGGGGGTTACCAAAATTCTCAATTGGCTCAGCTCTTTGAATGACAGCTAATTAAAGAAAAGCAGAGTATCAAAGCTCCTAACACACAACATGAACTGTACTGAGAGTGTTTTGATTATACACATTAAGCTTTTCTATACTCACTATGAAGAAATGAACTGAGATAGTATCTGGATGAGGATGAATTTAAGACGACTGTGGGAGGGGCTTAAGTAAGAAGGTTAGGAGACTTGGTAGGGCCTATATGTTTGGGGTGAGAGAATTGGGCCTAAATTTAGGCAAACGAAGTCTCCTGAAACTTATTTTGAAATAAGAACCAATTCCCCTAAGATTTTTTCTTATTCCTGTTTACAAGTATCTTTCGCGTTATGTCAGGACGTACATGTACACATTCAAGGAAAACCAATGAATGAGTTCATCTCCTAAATTTAAAAAAACTGAAAAAATTATTGTAACATGACTTCCAAGAGCCGCGGCACTGCAGACTATAACACTAATTCCAATTGGGGTAATTGCATATCCTCTTTAAACTATAGGAATTCCAGTCGGCCGGCAGAAAACGGCAAGGGTATAATTAACCTTTCTTTGTCTCTCCGGGTATTGTGGTTTTAACCATAAAATCCCCCAAAAGTCACCTCCTAGCCATTGTGTGAGTCTCGTAGTATTACCTTTATTTAGGAACAAAACAAACCAACCAAAAAGCAAGAAAGACCGAACTTGAAATCGATCACAATCTTTTTTCGACAGGATGTTGTGTCATCCTCGTATGAACTCCATGTTCAAGGATACAGCCTTGGCGGTTCGGGAAGTTCATCACACTTTGTGACAAACAACAACAGACTGCGATGTCCTTCGTACTGCAGATATAGTGGGAACGTTTGAATACTTACCAACCGTATCATTGCATAGTGTCCCAGGATTCACAGAAACCTAAATGATTACCAAAATAGCTTGGAATTTTTGTAGAGTATGCGACTATGGTAACATGACGGAAAATTCCCGTTTAATTTGCAGCTTGCAACGTTTAAGTTTAGAAATGAAAAAATACATAAAAATTAAAATAATGTTCCTTTTGGAATAACAATAGAATTATATCTAAAAGAGAATGAATTTTATTGGTACATACTTTTTACTAAATTGTTGAGACAAAAATATGGAAATTATACTCTCTAAAATTAATAAATTTAAAATTACCGTAGTCTAATAGAGTTGAAATAAATCTAAAAGAATAGAATTAGTGACCAATCGAAAGACCGATTGGTCACTAATTCCTTTCTTTTAGATTTAAACTCCAATAATTTTAATCTTACGATTTAAGAGAGTTCCAATTCTTTTGAAATATACAGTCGAACTAGACTAGATTGTGTAATAGTTCTTCATGTCCTAGTTCATCTCGTATATATCTGTTTTCTTTCATCTTGAAATTAAAACGTTGATAATAATAATAATATTAATAACTGGCAAATGTCAAGGTTTTCCTTCATGACATATCGTGAGAAGAGAGCGTACAAGTATGATGGCTTTGGTACAACGTGTTGTGGGTTCTGAAAAAAATGAAAAAAAAAAAACAAACAAACAAACAAAAAACAAACAAACAAACAAATTGGCACGTGGGTGATAAAAGTAAGACAACTTAATTACTTCACAATCTACCACTTTAAACAGTTAAATCGAGTTAACAAGTTTCAGCATTTTATTTTGGAGTGTCATTCATGATGATGGGAGCTTATCCATATGAATTCATTTTTCAAACTTTGTAAGATAAATTACTCATGCAATGTTAGTCAGTTCCAGGTACATCTTTACGGCCTTTGATGTTAAATCCAGAGTTCCCGCCGCCTTGAGGGATACTGCGAAACCATAGAATTATCAACTTCGTCCGTAGACTCCGTACAACCTCCCAGACCGCGGGAAATTAATTCCCTGACAGTTTACGGAGAATGCCCACACGAGTGTTCCAAGCCCGCCTCGGGCTTTTTTATCCCTTCCGTCTACATTTGGTAATCTACCTTATTCACGTCATTTTGATAAAGTTTACACTTTATTAAAATAGGTGTTTGATTTGGTTAAACCGAATGTGTTCCGCCGAACTTGCTTTACGAAGGGCAAGAAAAGTTGAAGGACAGAGCTTAGAAAATGTTCTCAGTGATTGAATGTATTGGCTGTTTAAAATTAGAAAACATTATCATTGTCCTGAGTAAGACAGGGTAAGTTGGTAAGATACCTTAGAACGAAAGACGCGACCGATGAACCTCTGTAACACCATCACGGAACTGCAAAAGAAGCTTCTTGGTAACTCTTTTCAAAGTGCCGGCCATTGCTGAGCTATACGAGTCCTGTTGGGCTTTGGAACAAAATGTGTGCATAGACCAAGTGAGTTGTCCTATTAGTTGATTAGAAAATATTATCTCATTGGCAGTTTGCATAGGGTAGCAATTACGGCATTTTTAATGCAGTAATTGTGAATTCTCTTTCAAAATGACCTCCGAAGGGTATATAAACATTGCAATAATTCTGTACTCCAAACGAGTGGTAACAAACCTAATTAAAAATAAAAAAATCTCATTAAAAGTAAGCATATTATCAATCTCTTCTTAGTTACGTCACACGTTTGTTCTTTTGAAAGATGTTGATTTCGTTTTATGTTGTAAAATTCAATTTTGTTTTATGAATAGACAAATGTATTGGCCAATTTTTAAGCGACTTGAGCTTTTTGTCGTGATTTAATCTTCTTTTGAGTCAATCTTTTATTTTGTTTTTGTTTTTGGTTGTGCTTAAATAATGCATATAAAAATTAGTACTTTGAAAACATTTGACTTCTTTGCAATCCGATGAAAATATGGTGTCACATACTTTGAATGTGATGCAGTTTCAACTTATTTGGGTGATATCATTATAAAACTTGTGGAATGTAGATTAAGCGAGGAATTTTCTGTTACCTACTGATAAACACATGCTCCTTTTTGGAAAGAACACACCTACAGAATCACGGATCCCCCACGCTGGTCAAACGTTTGCCCAACTGTTTTAAGGGGTACCTGATGGGCCCATGCCAGTGTTGGAATAATGTGACACTCTAAGGTGTAGTCTGAGTTTTTATCACTTCATCTCAATCACATCTTCCAGTCATAGACTTGAATTGTGAATTGCCGTTAGTAAGAATTTATTTATTTATTTAGACTATTTTATATTTGAATGCACTGGATGGATAGAATACCGGTAAACGCACATGTGTAGGCAAAATTTTCAAGTGACATATGGCAACTTTTCAAAACTTTAGATAGTCTCTAGATAAAAAAGTAGCAACTTTGTGTCTGTTTCTTTAACCCGTTGACGCACCCCTTCCTCAGCCCCCAGTAAACATTCCTGCAATGAAAACCCTTGATAGGTTGCCTGTGTAACATGTTATAACATTAATAAGTTCAGACTCCATTTTACGACTGACTTGTCTTGTAACTCATGATCGATTGCAAAATTGAAGTAATTGAGTCACTCAGCATTGGAAGTAGTTTAGTTTAATATCAACTTCATCAGACAAGATAACTTGTTGCAAATTGAGCACGTTAGAAGCGCCCTTCAGAAAATGTTCGCTCCAAATATTGTTCAAAAGAGTAAAATTGAAGTCAAGGTGATGCACAGATTGTGACCCCTGGCGCCACCAAGAGGTATTGTTGTTAACAAGAAGAGCAAGGTCACTAAAACCTCGTATGTAATAGAACAAGTTCATCGAATAGCAAGTTGAAGGTCGCACAAGCATTGTATGGATGCCGGCCCTGCCGTAATGTAGGCCAACAGATCAGCGTAGGCTTAATATGCGGGTATGCACACAACCGGTCTGATTCCGTATACCTGAATTGCATTTAAATCATTGCAAGTAGAGACGCAATGAAAATTGTAACGTTAAATCGTGACGAAGACCTGCACAATAAAACAACACAACATGCACGCTATTTTTAGTATGATGTCGTAATCTTACTCAGATTGTATCATTTAGTATTCCCATTTCACTCAGCTGTAAGATATGATCTAAAGGTGAGCCTTCTGTAGAAACTGTAATCATCTATCAATCACCTATCAATAACCAGGGACAGAAACGTGTTCAATGGAGAGGGGGTATCCCCACTTCTGTTAGTCAAGTCGTCGAGGAGGGGATTCATTCGGAGGGGCAGTTTAAACCGAGCAAAAGATGAACCCCTATATTGGCCGTCATGAGTGTTTAAATGTTTCAAATACGGCAACATTTTGCAACGGCTTCTCATCCCTCTTACAAAAAGGAAAAAAATTCCCAACCCTTCCCCGTTGCCCCCTTAATTGAAACTTCCTCGGTACTTTCCCTTAAAAGGGCTATGCGACCCCGGCAGCCCGAAGCAGTTTCTGATAAACCAGTACATCATTAATTAATTTAGTTATTTATGAAAAACGACTATCTTCACACTCGTAACTGTTACGAGACGACATCAACCAGATTGAATCCACGGACGAGCAAGTGGAAAGTTCTAGAAAGTGCTAGCTTCGGCGTTTTCTCTCGAGCATATTGAACGGGTAACCCCAGAGAACATTCGCACGGTTACGAGAATGTACGATCACCTACTGGAAACTACTGTATGATGTAATGGCCTAATAATAGCCAACTTGTGGTTATGGGTTACTGAGCCCAGAACTTTCGCTGTTTGTTTTGTACGAGATCAAACGAGACGTTTCCATTAGAGTGAGTTCCAGACTTTTCTGGAAGAACTACCAGATATATAAAAGGTCATGCAAGCAGTGTGACAAGAGAGAAGAGAACAGAAGATACACAGATAATACAGAGACCAGACGCCTGCCTCGCCGCTTAACGTTGTAATTGTGTCGCCATTTACTAAGTCTATAGAGGCTTTTCACATGACGTCATAATACTCTCCGGCGGCCATGTTGGAATACATGTAACTACGTAGTAAACCATACGGGACGCGCTTCCTTGTTGAATTTGTACACACCGTGCACATCACAGTGCACACTTTGCAGTGCGTTCGGCGCAAAGCCACGTGTATTTGGCATGAATGTCCTCCAGCATGGCGGTTCCGTGACGCAATTGCAAAGCCTCTATAGTCTTCATCCTGCCTTCGCGGAACCGAGTCCTACGCTGTTCTGCTGTGCAATCGACGCTAACAACACTACCCCTTGGACAAAGAGTGATACCTTAAGCTGTAAAAGATTGTAAGTAGATTTAAGATTAATTGTTGTAAATTTAAGGAAGTAAGAGATGAATAATAAGTAAGTTGTTGATTTTAATCTCGCTCTTCTGTGGTCTTTCGCTGTTATTGGTTTGAATTGCGACCAAGCCGTAACAGAATCAGTAGAGGTCATTGCGCGTCTTAGCCAATTTCAATGGCGGCAATTTGCCAGTGCCCCTCCTCATTTTAGACCCTTAGAGTACGCCACCAAAATTTTCAAATAAAGTATAGTTATTCAAAAATAAAAACCATTCTTAGCTGGGCCTAAGAATAGTTAAAAGGATCTTTAAAAATTGTTACAGACTACCAAAGACCGGATCGTCATTCTCCAAAAAAAGTTTGTGTTGTCACTATGTTACTGTTGTAAGTTCAAAACATAGCAAGCCTTACTACGAATGATGAAATCGTATCATGCTACTATTGGTCTTGAGCACGATAATCAGTTCTATTGTTCGGAAGGGAAGACTTTCACTAAGTTTCTATGATACAATTAGCAGTAACATTTGCTAGTCGTTCTCTTATTTCAGCATTCTTTTCTTCAAGTTACAGCACCATCATCACTGACGACTGGGCAAAAGCAAAGGGCAGCGTAGGTTAGCTGCTGGTCCACCCATTAGAGTGCTTCAGTCCGGGCGTAACCTACTTCGTTGGATAGAATTCCAGGTGAGAGGAAAGCCGGAAAACCCCAAAACACGTACATCGAGCGGGAGTTAAACCCATGCACCTTTGATTCACCTTGGTGTGCCGCAGGCTGGAATACCACGCTGGTTCTCGAGGACCCCAATTTGAAACTGGCTAGAACAGTAGAATGTTGTCCAAATTTATGAAAGGATGGTAGTCATAGTAACACTGCTAAAAGTGAACCTGTTTCCGTTTGGTCTTGTCACCTATAAGGGCTTTGCTCCCGGCGCATCATCACCCTGACTACAAGATGTTATCTTATCGAGATAAGAAATCGCGTTATCCTAAACCCAAGTCATATATACGCGACATTTTTGTGACGCAAACCAACTTTTTCCTACTTAATTTCAGTTTATGAAAAGAAAAGGTGAAGATAAATATCGAAAAGAGTGGCAAAATATTGTATAAGCCTTAGCTCGAAAATTGCTAACAGAAGATGAATGTCCCCCCCCCCCCCCCAATATTTAGTACGCTATTTTGGTGACCTTGCTATCAGCAATTAAATTATGATTTCAATGTTTTCATTTTTCATTTCATTTTAAAATGCTATAGAAAATTTAAATCCCAGATAAATGAAATAGTGAGCTTTAATATCGCGTTTACACACGATATTACGATCTTTACTTCTAATTAATTATCATAACGGAAATGAAATCTATAGATCAAAATGGTTTGTGAAAACAAGGGCTTCGGTCTAATCAGGCGGTTTCTTTTAATTATATACAGGTAGCAAACGCATTGTTACCTCGTCTTTGTACTTCGGAGGTAACTAAATCGGGTGCGCAGCACATGGAACACTAGGGTATATTAATTGGAGTTTAGGGAATACTATGAATAGGCTGTTATGTAATTATTTGTCATATAGGACTGTAATGTGCAGTGTAAAGCTCCGTTTGTTATGATAACAAACTTGTTTTACGGAACTAAGCTCAGCCAAATAAGATTCTCCCATTGCATCTCATTATATAGAAAAACTTAGTGAAATGAGCTTAAAAGGACAATCAAAGTTTGTTCCACGCAGTGGCGTAGCTAGACATTTTTCAAGGGGACAAGCACCCAAATTTTCCTAATTTTTAAAGTGGGAACACCATTTCCAAGAGACGTAATCTGCGGTCTGCGAAGGGCGCCAAAATTTCACCCCTTTTTTTAGTAAACGAAAAAATTGAGAATATGAAGTTTGTTTTGGAAAAAAATTTGATCTTGGGTTCCGTGTTATGAAATATGAAAAGTTGGGGGATTACTCATGAACCTGCATTCCCTAGTGACAAATTTGAACTTGCAAGGCGACCAAAGATCGTCGTTGATCTACATAGGTCTAATGTTATCTAGCTTGGCCTACGAACTGCGGCTCCCCGACTACATTTTAAAAGTGGAGAGCTTATATCGGAGAAAATTTGGAATTTTATGAAACAAAATGCATGAAAATTCTATGAAAATGCCATTGTAGTGACCAGTGATCTGGTGTTCCATGTAGTAAATTTCCGATTTTTTTTCCTTTCCAGAGCTCTGAAAAGTTTACAAACCTGATTTATGAGGGAGCATTTTCCTGCATTAGGAATCGCAAATTGCGGAGCCCGAAGTGCGCCAAAAATGTCGCATCTTTGAAACAAATAATTACAAATATGGGGCTTTCATTGGAGAGAATTCGGAATTTCATGGAAGAACAGTTGGGAAAACCACACTGTAGTTGACAGGTGTCTCAAATGGTGAAGTTCCGAATTTTTCATTTTTCAGAGCGGGGAAATCGCCCCTTCCCCCTGTTGCTACGCCACTAGTTCCACGACTTTAATTCTGCTTCACAATCATACGTAGAGTTAAAATTGACAAAAGTGATTTGTTTTCGTGATATTCTGGTAAATAATGAGTAAAAGTAGGAAAATATTCGTTGCCAAACTCTGATTGCCCATTTGATACCGTTCATGCAGCAAGTACCTTTAACGTCATCGAAATATTCAAACCTCTACTGTCAACAATGAACTGCAGATTCGTTGAAACAAAAGGTTCTCCATGTTTATGTAAAATTTACGCTAGCCAGAAAGATGGCAGAAGACAAATCCCTGTCACAAACTCAAATAATCTCCACGAACCTTTTTTCGACGAAATATTTCATCCAAGGTTTTAGATCAAAAAGAATACTGAAGTATTTTATATTAAAACATCATACGATTGCCCGGGGTAGTTGTTGTGTGCATCCTGACATCAAGACTTTCAGACATGCTAAAAACACGACAATAACAATTAGCAAACAACTGATCATGCCTCTTTCTGACATACTCTGCTCATAGCAGCTTATAGGATTCATCGATTCTAAGCGACCTCGCGAAAGGCAAGGTGAAAGCTCTGTATTTCTTGTTTCCGTGATTGCGCATAGCGTTAATCGAAACATGCGTACTTGAGCGTCTTCCAAATCAACTACGGAGGCTCAAAATTGCCGTGCCAAGATATACTGTATAAAGTGTACCTCAAATCTAATATTTTTAAAGTATATATTTCAGAGGTTGCAAAATGAATCTTATTCATCCAACCCCATTGTCATAGCTTGCTCCTTTGTTGAGAAATTAAATGTTGAAATTTATTCACTTCAAACAACAGAGTATATAGCTCAACAATTTGTGACTTTCTTGTTGTGTACAACTCGCTTGACCTGTTTATTTTCCCTTTGAAATTATTAATGTTTTATGACCTTGAACGCTTTCTGTTTCCTTGAATAGCATGTTTCAACGTTTAATTGCATCACCTCGTAAGAGTAAGAAAGATGTCACATATCGGTACAAGGTGACTAGGCTTTCAGAAAAACAAAGAAATACAAAGACTGTAGTTTGAGTAGTAAAACAATTATATTACACGTTATTGCACACTCTAACTTCATCAATTAAAGGCCTGTATATACGAGCAACATTTCTAAAACATTCTCAAAACACCTCACCTGCAACAAACCCCGAACATGCTTGTTTTCCGTTTGTTGCACTGTGTTGGCCTGTAGACAGAGTAAAAACAATTAGAAAACATTTTGAAAATGTTTTGAGAATTGTTTGTAAAGAATTGACTGGACATTTCTTTTGCAACATTTCCAAAACATGCTGTATACCCTGGCTACCTGTCTACACTGTGCAACAAACCGATAACAAGCATGTTTTTGTTTTGTAGCCAGTGGATGTTTTGAAAATGTTTTGGGAATGTTTTGGAATGTTGCTCGCGTATACAGGCCTTTATATCTCAGTTCAAGAATGTCCTTTATGAAAATGGGGTTGACCGTTTGCAATTCATTTTTCAAATGACGGTATATATTTTTGAAATAATTAGACTTCACTTAGTTTGCAAGTTAGATGGAAGTTTTACGGCTCAGTTTCCATCAAATTGGTTCAAGTTGAATCGGCCACGGCATTTTTCCTGTTGAGGTTCACTGGCCCTTTTTTCTTATGAAGAAAGAACTTTATTTACAGCTCGAGTATGTGCTCACTAGTTTGTATAAGCTACTCCACTGCTTATGGGTAAAAAGGTATTCGGTATGACCCGGCCAGGACTCGAACTTCCGACCTCCTGACCTCCTGATTTGGAGTCGGATGCTTCAAGACTGCAACTACTTAACCATGCAGTCGGTTTAGACTTGAGGCACACTCGAAAACCTAACTGTACTTAAAGTGAAAGTGAACAACTTTTGGCTTTCAAAGAAGCGTAATCTGCAGTGCATTCGTAAACATGTTTTATAAACGCAGTTTCCTTTGGTAAACCCCTCAATTTACTTTTTTCAAATTTTGTTAGTTCTAACGTAATCTAATCTTACAGAGGCACCAACTTAAGAACCACTATGTAACTGTATAACATGACAACTTTACATTCAATTGGCGTGTAATGCTTCGTTTTGGATACAGAATATTTCTTATATTAAGATCCCTGATTTTCACATCATTTATGATAAATAAGTGTGCAACAGGATTGCAAAACGAAAAACGAGGCCGAGATAAAACAAGTCGAAGTTTGTGCCAGGTAAAGTTTGCTGTATGCAAGCAATCCAGCTGTTTTTCCTTTCAAGGAAGAACTTTGTTTACAGCTTCAACATACGCAATACAACTAGCAATTTTCATATCACGCTGTTAGTGACGCGTTCCTGTTTGTAAGATGCAGTATTCTTTGGCAGTTTTGCAATAACAACCGGGTGGCTTTATTTTCAGAAAATAAGGTCCCACAGAAACGAATTGGTTTTCCTTCAAGCTCATGTATTAACTTTCAAATTTTCAGACAAATAATACAACATGCAAAATCCTATCATTTGTAATACATTTGGAAACATAATTATATTGGAAGAGTTTGTGAATGAAATTTTTGATGAATTTGAGAATAATGATTCTATTTTCCGTTTATGTCATTTCCATTTCCGACAAATTTGATTCCAATTCTCCTGTATTAGCTTTCATTACATGATAAAACTCCATTTCTAATCGCAATTAATTGTTTGAGAACATGTCCTTCAAAAGAAACATTACACATTACACTTTGACAACACTGTGCCATACTACACATCATCATTTTTTCAGAAGGAACACGTTGCTTCAGAAACATTCAACATTTGAAGAGGTACGGTATACCTTCAGAACCGTAAAAGATATTGACATCATTCCAACGGATTTTCCTCAGTAAAGATCACTCCTTAACTGCCAAGTTCACTGCATTAGGCTGACATGTCACAGAAGTGTTGATAATCTGGTAACATCAGTGGCGTAGCTACAAGTCGCCCCCCCCCCCCCCCCCGAAAATAATTTGGGGGAATTTGATGAAATTGGGGAAATTTGATGAATTTTCTTACTCTAACAAAAACTTCTCAAAATTTTTGTTAAAATAAAAAATTCTGAGACATTTCTCATACATAATTTATATTTTCATGCAACAAATTAACCCAGTTATGAGATTTCGTCATTGTCCCATGAACCGACCCTACTTGCGTTCCACAGAAATGTTCTCCCCGTGTAGCAGATTGAATGTTCTCTTGTATACGCTTTTTATGATCAGTGCATTTCAGTGCACATGAAGCTGTTATTCAGGAATTTAACAACAGCTGATACAGTACGAATAACACTGAAAGGCTGTTAACCCGAACTTATCCCCTTGCACACAGCGATCTCTGCGTTGTACTTTGGGAATTCAGTAAAAGGATGTGAGAACTGACAAGTCACTAACGTAGACACCCCCCCCCCCCCCGAGTTTATTATATTGTCCCGCAAGCTAGCAGTAGCTACACCGATTTTACTCTGTGTACATAACGATGGATGGGGCTGAAACAATCCATGGCCAACGATAAACTTAAAGTTAGTCTAGAAATTAGAATGAACGGGATCCATTGGCATACTTAGATTTTGTTACTAATCCTAATCCTTGGAGGTTTACATGCTAGTTCGGGAAAAAAGCGTTCTGCTCACTTGGGGTGTAACAATAAACGGGTCCATGAGTACCTTGTAGCCTTCTTCACTTCACAGACTGCTGTTCTTACAGGATATCCTGTGTGATCGAGCCACTGTTAGGCCTCCTTTTAGTGTCGTACGAAGGGGAACCACTGGGCCATGCCCCCCTCACAGATGCCACTTTTTCTTTGTTCTTAAAAATAAGTAGTTATATATAACACAGATTTTACTTCAAAATATAGCATATGTGGCACCAGGTTGCATATAAGGACACCCAATTTTTCAAAAATTTTCAAAGGAGAAAGATTGTCTCTGCAAGTACGTCCCTCAGTGATGCCAGTATTTTAATTCCTACAAATAGGCAAATTCTGTCAAGTTCCAATTTTTACTTTAAAAGTGTAGACTCTGTTTCCCACTGGTGGCATCGATAAAAATAAAGACTACATGTGTTGGTTCTCTATACATGCACGAGTACGCTATTTTTGACCATCTAAGGGGTCTGATTTTTTCGAAATTTTTTTACGCTCCGCGCCAACCAATGGTGGGGTTTCGCTCATTCTTTTAGGGAAAATAACATTTTTGGGTCAGATTACCCCTTAACTCTCTGATCACTTTTCAGTTTGCGAACATATTTTGAACGAAGGATTTTATTTGCAAACGACAAAAGAAGGTAGTGACTGGGTAGATTCTTCGTATAAGTCTGGAAAATGCTATTTCCGGCCATCTGAGGGGTCTGATTTTTCGAAATTTTCACTACGCTCCGCGCCAACCAATGGTGGACCTCCGCTTAGATAATCTTCATGACAAAATAACGTTTTGTGGCCAAGAAATACCACAAATCCTATACTGATCAATGCTCTTTTATTTTGACTCCTAAAAGTGTGCAAATTGAATGACAAGTTTTACTTCGTAAGGTAACATAAATGGCATAAGAATGCATATAAAGACACAAAAGTTTCAGTTTTATCCTCATGAACCACCACGATTCAACTTTTTACACTGTTCCTGTCAAAGTCGCAAATCTTGCACCATTTTGCATCTAGGCTCCTTGAAAAGTCAAAAACTTTCTGGACACCCCTCCTTTTAGACCATACTGCATTCCCCACCCCCTTTCAGAAAAATCCTGGGTACGCCACTGCGTTAGTACATTCAAATAAACCAGTATTGTTGACCAAAATAATATATTAAGAGCTGTTATTTCCAATTGCTCTATGTTATACTTTAAGATTAAAAATGCAGGTAATACAGGAATACAGGGACCACGGAGACGGGGAGGCTAGGGGGGCTTTAGCCCCCGCACTTACACAATGACATTGTAATGTTGTTATACTTGTAAATTTGCATTTTTTATATGAAATACATATACATTGACTGGCAAAAATTTGGGGGAAATTTCATACCTCCCCCCCCCCCCGGAAAAAATGCTAGCTACGCCACTGGGTAACATATCGCACGGTTTGAGCCGTTACATGTACACCACAGATAAGAATCAAGAGGAAACTGTTTTGAACTTCAAGAACACCGCTTTACAAATTAGTGGCAAATTTTATTTCCAACGATTTATCTTAATGCTAAAAGTATACGCTTCACCTTCGGTTCTCCTTGCCATTTTTACTCAGATTAAAAAAGAAACGTCTCTTTGTTTAGTTAATATCATATATTAACATATTTGATGTTAACATTAATTTGGCTTTAATCCATAAAGCAAGAACTTCAAACAGGAAAGTAGCCTGCGTAGCGCCTTTGTGGCTACGGCCCCCTTTAGGCCCCTTGATTTTTCGTAGCGATGAGCTGAACGAAAAGATTTCGTCCGCTCCGCGGGCTACCAGGAAAGCTGAAATAAATATAACCTCAGAGGAATTCTCATATTAAAAATTTCAGTTGGTTTAAAGGACAAGCGCGTTCATCTCAACTTGAAGCAATGTAGTAGGCTTTTCTGATGTCATAATTGGCTGTTGAGAGTCATGTGACAATATTGTTTTCTCTTCAAATGTGAAATTTACTAGAAGGAACTGCTAGGTTTACCTTAAATATGCAATATTGAAGTCAAGTAAAATGTAATGAAAGACAGTTTGAAGAGAAACTAGGTGAAAATTGAAATATTTATCTTTTGCCTCAAAGCAAGTTTATGGTGACTGCTCTTGCCCTTTAAGTTAAAACTTATATACTTCTTATTATATTGCACAGAGAGGGCTTAAGTAATTTTATCAGCCCATAAAAGTTAAAAGTTCTACCACACCTTGGTACAAGGTGCAGTAACTTTCAGAAAAACAAAGAAATACAAAGATTGTAATTTCAAAAATTATTGAGCAATATACCATTTTAAGATGAGTCAATAAACTTCATCATTTTATATCTAAGCTCAGAAATGTCCCATGAAAATGGCAGGTGGACTGTTAGAATTCATTTTCCATGCTCTTCAACATATGTATTTTAATTTTTCGACTTGAGGTACACTTTAAGAAATTTTCTGCAATTAGACATTTGTAACATCATAATGTTTTACGCCATCATCATCTGTTGTATACATGCAACTGTGGTAGCCTGGTGGGGTTAGGATTAAGCCAGAAAAAGAAAAAGAAAAAAAAAACAATAAAAAACAAAGTACACCTCTACAGCCCTTTCCTCTCAACTGAATAAGGTATTTGTCAATATTGTTGACAAGAGTTAACCGTCGGATAAATGCACCTTAAACAGTTTCCATCAGTAGGAAGTCTCGGACATTTGGTCTGGGACAACTGGTTTGTCCCTGGGGCAGTTCCTTCTCCGTAAATGTGCCTATCTCCAGGATGATTCCCATCCAGTGGAGTAGCCACGGGGGGGGGGGGGAGTGGGGGTAGAACGCCCCCCTCCATGACCCATCCTTGCAATGCAAAAACACCTAGAATAGCAGTTTTTTCTCCCTCCCTAGACTTTAACGTCATTTCGTGACCCAAGTCCCTCTCAAGCGCCCAAGACACCTACGCCCCCATGACACAATCCTGGCTACCCGACTGTTCCCATCCATTTGTTTTCGGGCGACTATGCTACCACAGAGTAATGAGTGGATGCTTTTAGGAGAACAGGTGTGGGTTGGAAATACACAGCTACAAAGTTTTTTGAAGGGTAGAAATAGGTCAAAGGTCAAGGGGTAATTATTGTAAAGGTACGTAAAACAGTGTGCTATGCCCTACCGGTGTTCAGATGTTTTGTCACCAATTTACCTGAACAGAATGGCCACGCACGCCTGCGCAGATATGAACTTCGAACTCTTCTCTATTGGCAAGGTGGGAATTCTTATGGATTGAGTTGTACTAGTACAGTGTTCTCGCACTGATGAGGTTGAGTTTTACGAAGTATTTCCTTCTTCAGTTGTTCAGTCTCACTGCAGCATGCTTTTCATCGTAACTTACTTATTCCAATGCAAATAGTCAGGAAGTTTTTGCAAATATTTCCTGGCAAAGTGTCCTTTAAACAGAGCTCTAATTTCAACCTAACATATACCTTGAAAATGACTTTTCTGTTGGTTTTAAGTTTATAGTAATCGAGATTCGTGTTTGCAAAAATCCTTGAATTTGTCAGAAGACCCTGTCTCTATCCCTGTATCCTTCAAATCAGAAAGAATATGCACAATATTACATGAAACGTCAAGGTTATAGGTTTCTAGTTTGGAAAAAGTAATGATAGATTGTTTTCAATTATTCACCAAACCTTCTAGGGATTTTTTGTAATGTTATGGCGATATATCAAGGCTTCCCGGAGATACGGAGGGCAAATACAAATATATAGGAATTTAAAAAGTTTCAAATGTCTGTATCTGGCGTATTAAAATTTCAAGGCAAGCGCCTTCTTCTGGTTGAATGATGAAGCTAACTTCGATTTTCAACAACTTTTCCCAATACTGTCAAACAACCTTCTAACAGTCTAACACAGTTTTGTGAAAACCTTTGAGGTCGAATGAAACTAACTTTTTAAAAGGTTTCCTTTAAGACTTATATGTTCTTATGTCTCGGTTATCAAAACTCTTAGCACAACTTAAACTAATGAAGTAACATGCATAGCCTACTCTTTCTCGAGTCAACGAAGCAATATGGAGTGTGTTTAGGCACAGGGGTGGCGCCAGGATTTCCCCGACAGGGGGGCCACGCTCCCCGACAGGGGGGGGGGCAGCATTTCAAGCACTTCTACGAGGGCAGATATTTTTCACTTTCATACTCCTCGAGCCCTCATCCCTTTACAAAGGGCCTGGATTGACTGCATAGGGACTTCTGGGTTGTTATATCGAGTAAATTACGCACACACCACACACTGAACCTAACCCGACACAAATGTTTATGACCTTGTTTCCAAATTTGAATCAGGGAGCCAAATAACAGCTCCCTGTTCGGATAGAGCCACACATACATTTGCGTACATTCGGCTGTGGTAAAAATGTTGATATACTCGCTCCTGCAATGAGTGACAATTTTCACTTGAAGGTGACTTGACAGAACAAGCCATAACCAAATTTATGTTTTACAAACATATTCTTATCATCCTGGTGAAATTTTCATCTATTTTACCATGTTTAGTTCTCGAGATATTAGCATTTCAAGTTGACTCATTTTCTCCATAGAATGAACTTGAGGCACGTAAGCGTGATGTTTTAGCTTCACATTGATCAATGTTTTGCCGTGTTTTTCTCTAAAATTCACCACAAATTTAAGACAACTAAACTCGATATAATATTGATGCAATAAAGTTTTCTGAAGAAAAGGATTTTTGAAAAGAGAGCATCTCTAAACAATCCAAGGTGAAAACAATACAATGTAAAACAAAGAAAACAAAACAAAGCCTTTACGACCAATCTGTATTTATGATATCACAGATGCTTGCTTCAAGTTAATTGCACCTGTAATTAACTTTGACTGAAGGTAAGCATGTGTGTGTCTTCACATAGGGTGATAGATTTGTACGTTTATGTTTGTACCTAAGTAGATTTGTTGGTTCATACACAATTACTTTATTTTTGCATCTTGCTCACATTATTTTCAGTCTGGGTCTGGTAACAATGTTTAATTTTGTGTTTTTAAAGTACAATTTGTTTTTATTACCTGTGTCTTATTGATTTTCTGCTATTTGAACAATATTCTGTATGGTGTGCTGTTTGTATCCGTCAATTGACTATAACAACTCGTGGAAGATATAAAGAGGAAACAAACTGTAACTGAAACTGTAGAAAATGTGTCAGTTTCAATAGTTTGAAGTTTCTTTTAGGAGCAGTATTGCACAAAAGATCCATGGTCAAAGGTAAACACCTTTACGTGTATTTAAGCTGCTGACGGGATGAAAGCACACGTAAAAATATACTATGTTGGGCTTGTTTTGTTACCAGTTAACCTGAACAGAACGGTCACGCACGCATGCGCAGTTATAGACTTCGAACTCGTCAATCGCTTATGTCTCAGAAAAAATGGAAATTTTACTTCGACGCTTTAGAATGTGTTACTCTTCAATTTATCAACATTATTTTGCATCCTCGACAATTTTTTTTAATTTAAAGTTTATCCTTGCTAAAATCATACTATACTATTCTTTTCAAAGCATTACAATACGTATTGTCTTCTCATGTGGTATCCTTTCAAGTTTTCATTTATAAAGTTTCTCTATGAGTATTAATCAGTATTTATCAATATTCAAAGATGGACATACCAGCACAAAGCAGACAATAGATGTCATTATATACCGTTAGAAAAAGCTCACTCTGACAGTCTGAATTGCAGTTCACATGCGCATTAGATTTTTCATTCTTGCATGCTATCCATGACGTCACCTACACGTACACTTGTTGCTCTTTCTGTAGAACTGTTCATCGATTACTAAACACAAAGAACTTTTCTTACTGTCATTCTTCTGAGAGAAGTAGACAAAAACTGTAATGGGCTAAGTGAAAAAGACTCGATAAGTAGAGATCCGTCTTTATCAATCCATCAATCCCATCACAACCTTTTTTAACAATAGTAACTCAGAATATCTATTGTATTTACTCTAAGTGAAAAGAGTATCCTATCAATTTCTTTTCGTCAAATAACATCTTACTGTTGGATTCATTACTGATAAATTTAACGTTGACACATGAAAAAATTTGTCATTGTAGGTTTTGTGTCTTCATTACACTTTACAGCAATGAATTCAATGTAGTGATAAGAGGGTTCCGGTGAAAAGGTTATGATTTAACATAAAATATTAAATCACATATGATATCTACGGAAGTAGTAAATGAATTAAGGAGCGCGTGTGTAGTAGCCTATTCCCGTGTCCTTGAGGAGAATACGGTGATCAGAAAATTAAAGGAAAGGCCTAGGCCTATATGTGGCAGTATCGTACATATCATTTCGTGATTGTTAAATAAACAATTTTAATCATTCATTTTCCGGACCAATGAAGGGAGTTACCTTGCCAAAACAGCTTGTCCTTGGTTTCTCGACTTGTGTATTGTATTGTTTCTTATCGTCACTTCCACAACCTTTCTTCTATTTAGTTATATGTGAGATTATTGCCAACGATAAGGTCAATGTCGTAAAAGCGGTACAAAATATTTCTCCAAAACATAATCTGTTTTTCTTGAGTCCTTCCAACCAAGTATGAAGGCCGAATGATACAAGGCTGACAGACAGTATTTTCCCGCCAAAATATGTTAAGAAGGCCGCAACCTTGTCGTTGCCTTGTGACTTATACGTTGTGCCGGTAGCTAGCAACTCACACATAAAATGATGTTCAGGAGAAGCGATGGTCAAGAGCTCATCTACATGTTAGTTAATATTTTTTATCGTTACATCGAAGAATTTGGATATGATTTATGACATGAGTTAAAGTTTATAGAAATAATAGTTCCCTACTGCCCTAGGACAGACAAACTAGATCGAAAAATATGAAAGGTTATTTTGCATGAAAACAGTTCAATAAAAAACTCATACTTAATTACTTAATGAATAGAGCCTACTTTTAATCATGGGCCTCTGTCATATTCCAAAAAAATATTATAATACGTTCGACGTCTGATTTTTGTGTCCATGAACTGGAATGATGAAGTCTGTGGTACAAAAATAGTGATAAGTTTAAAATGCCGAAGTTGCCATAGTTCTGGAATTCGACTTGTGGTCGGGTTATCCCGAAGACTGTAAAATGGAACATCTGTCATTTTGCTTGGTTAACAGTATAAACAATGGAGTAGGGGAATCACGCCAGTGAGCCACAACTGGAAAACAAGAAAGGTTCTCTATAAGTGGTTAGAATTGGAGCTGTAAAAACAAATGTGACTCCCGAAGCAGCTAATACGTATGCCTTTTTTTTAATTAAACTTTTCTCGGCTTCCGTACGTTCTTAATCTCCTTAAAGCTAGATAAAGGTTGAATACATTTCAGATTAACTAAAGATATTTCTCTCATGAAAAGTTACCGTTCCTCAAATTTTCAAACATACATTAAAAAATTTTGGAACGCAAAAATTACATTCTTTAAACAAATAGTAAATTCTTTTGGCTTCTCTTAATTCCAGTTCCAATTCCTATCTGTAGAAGAAAAACGCACAGTTACCCACATTAAAATTTGTCTCGTCTGGTTTGAGTTATCAAAATCAATTTTTGAAACACGGTAGGCTAGTCACCTGTGCACCAAAGCCATCGTTAATGGAAGTCAACCAACCATATTGTACGCCAACCTACACTAGTTTTGCAAGCTGTGCCGTAGGCAGATGATATCACAATGACACATAGCAAAACGTGAAATGTTGAGGCGATACATTTTTTTTCACATGCCCGAAAGTAGTTACTCGGAGCAACAGTTACCCGTTCCTAGTAACAGCTCCCTCGTCATCCATTATGTAGTGCTTCATATTCTCTTTAAAGGCACATGCTGGTTAGCCTGCGTGGCACCTGTGGCTGCAGCCCCCTTTAGACCTACCGCTCCTCAGTTGTTTTTTTCTCATGAGCTGAACGAAAAGATTTCGTGCGCTCCGCGGACTGCATTCTGGTGGCAGTGTTGGTTCTTGCAAAAAAAAAAAAAAAAAAAAACCAGGAAAGGCCTATTCCATACCATGTCCTCCAAACCCTGTCACAATAGCCTTTTCCTAACTCAAAAGATATCTCACTTCAAAGATTATTACTTTTTGTTGAGAAATAGCTTTGCTTTTCAACAACCGACAACGCCGCAGAAAGTTATGTAACGTGGGCTCAATGTCTTAGATTTCCTTTGCTTTTCTTTACTTTTGAACATCCTTTTTGTCCTTGAAATTCGATACTGTTGGGATATTCGAATATCTTTTCCTAGGCTGTAGATCTAGCATAACCCTTCACCGTATGTAGAGTACAACCAGCAATGTTGCTTAATAATGTCAGTAGCGGTTGTCTAGAAAAATAAGACCTAGAAGCATACTACCCAAGACAAGACCTAGAAACAAAAGACCTATGACCTTCTGACTAGAAACATAAGACCTCAGATAAGACCCTCAAAGATACTGTTGGGGGTGCATGTTTTTTCATCAGGGTCTTACTTTTCTAGACACCCACAGAGGGTGTCTATAGAAAAGTATAACCCTGATATAAAATAATCCACATCCAGTTTTTTTTTGGTTTATTTTTACATTAACCGTATTCTGAAATGTGCCATTGCAGTATCTTGGAGGGTCTCTGAAAAACAACATGAGTTTTTCTCCGGGTCTTACTTTTCTAGACACCCACCCATTAAAGTATCTTTGTTTCGAGGTCTTAGGTCGTGTGCCTTATGTTTCTAGGTCTTATTTTTCTAGACACCCAGTTTGTCTCGATGACTGACACAGCGTGACAAATTTTCCATGGTGCACCAAATCTCAAGGAAAAACTTGCATTACTTTATAACATTTTATCGTCCGAAAGCTATGCAGTTTTCACCTCTTGAAATAGAAAAATCTGCATATTTTTAAGTCGATGAATTTTGTCTCCGGGATATTTTTTTAAAATTACCGCTTGCAATATCTTCTCTGGTCACAATGTATCAATGGTCTTACAGGTTATTACTATAAAAATTAAAATTTTCAATAACAATGTGAGAAGAATTGCTCTGAGAAGTCTTTATAGGCTTAACAGATACTAAAACTCCCTGAAAACAAAGAAAGAAAAAGAAAAATGAAGAGAAAAAAGCAGCATCCAGTATTCATCAGGTTAATAAGTATTTAAATGTAAATATAACTGACAGCAATGGCTGATATTGCCTTGATGGTATGGGTTCTGAATAACCAGTTTTACATCTCCTTATTCAGGAGGAAAATAACGAAAACCTTGATTCCGCTGTAAGTTTAACCTAGGAAGCAGGTTGGACAAAATCCGAAAATATTTTAAGAAACCTCCCAGCCAGGCTGGTCGCAAAGACGGACCCCACCCATCCCTCACTCTTCCCCATCTCCACGGCTTAACAGGTGTTAACTACGAAGGTCATCTCGTCTGAGGCCAAACATCGTGCACCATTTCACTTTAGACCTCTCTCTCCAACTCAAACTCGAAATACACTCCTATGACAATATCACAACAACCCCCCCCCCCCTGCTCCTAGCTTCAATGAAAATGTTTATGATCTCATATGGATACAAAAGTTTGATCTACAAACCATACTATGACAGACAGATACGTGCTAAAATAGGATTATCTAGTTGGCAGTACTTCAGGGAAATCGCGCACTCCTATCGCGAAATACATGTATCTTGATAGTCAACATCCTAATGAGATAGATTATTGACTTGACGAGTTTGCTCTTGACCTTTGACCTTCAATACTTGATCAAGTAGTTGCCAAACGTGACTCTCTGGTTATCAGAAGACTTGTCTTCAAGGATCGAGGACAAAGAAACCAACAAAATCCCACCATAGCAGTCTTTTTTCGTAAAAAACAAGGTCGTTCTGCGATCGCCTGCTACGAATTACGAAATCATTTTGTCTGCTTGTTCAATGCCAAAGTGTTCTGCTCGTCACAATGCAGCATAGATTAAAAAAGGGTGAGATGACTGAAACTGAGGAAGGGGTAGACGAGGATACTGCTGTTACCCTTGTCATATCACCCATACACATCGAAAAGGGCTCATTTGTTAAAACAAATCCTTGAAGATCGTCTTCATGTAGGTTTTATTGCGATTTTCAATGACTGTAATTGATATTTTGACTATTACATCTTAAATTTCCTTTCCCCTCAGTGCACGGATATCGAGCGATAGTAGGGGTAAAGCTTCCTCGTTTGATCCATGATATAAAAACAGTATCCTAGCAACTAATATTCCATTAGTCGTCACCTTGAATTTGTCAGTTCAAGCAGAGAATAGGAAGGTGGCCTGAGTAACCCCACTCACAATTCGACCTTCCAGCTCCCTGGTTCTACTAACATAAAGCTTAACATTTCACTTTTCAGTCCTACGGTTGAAAACCTATCACATAATATGCACGCATGGTTTGAACGTCACAACAGATTCGTTTCATAGGTAAAAGAACTGATGATTCAAATTTGTCTCAATCAATGGCGGAGCTACGGGGCATTTGCCCCATCATATGTTATCTTTTCCCCCACCCAAATTATGTCAGTTAGAAGTTAGGTACCGAAAAATGACTACTATACCTCTCCTTAGACTTACTTTTTCATTCAGATGCATGCTAATACCCCAGAGCTCCCCTCAGGAGAGGGCTCTTTCGGCTCGATTTCTCGTTGAGTCCGAAAATTACACAGGACCTAAATGCACAAGCTGATTTGATGCTTACCTCGTTATGCTTGTTAATAGACCCCGGTTTTAGAACATATTCATTAGGAGTTTAATAACCAATAATGATAGTAAAATCAAGTATTTGAAATTTATCATTCTTCTTATTCGTGTTTTATATTTTCTGCAATTTTGTGTGTCTCATTCATTATAGATAATGAATCTACCTAAATGTCAAATTTCTGTTGATGACGAGTTTCAGAATACTCGACGCAGAACGAGGGACCTTACGATGACGAAACATGGCATTGAAAATAATAGGATTTCAAATTACGAGGGTATTCGTGTTCTTTGAGTGATGAGGCCATGCAAGAATTCTGAACTTTTTTCATCCATGAACAAGAAAGGTCTTCCTCGTTTGTTGCGTACGTCATCAAGTCAAGAGGGATAAATCGTAG
The DNA here is from genome assembly GCA_037179385.1 of Holothuria scabra. Taxonomy (NCBI): domain Eukaryota; kingdom Metazoa; phylum Echinodermata; class Holothuroidea; order Aspidochirotida; family Holothuriidae; genus Holothuria; species Holothuria scabra. The sequence continues at coordinate 2,738,416 of CM074193.1, forward strand.
ATAATTTTGTTACGTAACACCACCGCGTTAATTAGCGAAGATCACATGAGCACGAGAAAACATTTTAGTTTCATGGGTGGGGTGATATTATTACCTACGTAGACAGTGTTGTTTCAAAAATCATCCGATTTCAATACGCAGTTTAATTAGTGTATGAAGTTGATTATAGGATCCAACTCCAAGTCGACATATATGGAGTCACTCTCAAGGGGAAGGTAAGTCCCCCAAAATACAATGGTCCAGTCTATCTACCCTATAGACGAATCTGGACAGCAAGTTATGGTCTTGATTTCATCATTCGGTTATCGCCTTTCAATCTTTCAATTCCTTGCTTCTATGCATCATGTATAATGGTTGTTTCCTAAATTGTTTTTTATTTTCACTGAATGTAAGGGATTGAAATAGGTGTAGACAATAAATGAAGATGATGGACAACACTAATCTGCTAATGGTTGCTTACAGTCTCTAAACACAAGCGCTGATCTGATTTGTCTATTCCTCGGATGGCTATTGAGAATCATGCGACAAAACTGGCAATGATTTTGCTCCTAAGTAATGAAATTTATAAGGGGTACAACTAATTGCTTTACCTCGGATATGTTATCGTTAAGTCCTCAAATAAAATGAAGGAACTCACAAGAAGAAACAAGAAGAAATTAGTTGTACCACGTCGTGCGGCACAGTGTTTTGTTGTGCGTTCTCGTGTATTATTATGCCAATAAATCATGTATTGAGGCTTTATTATGTAAATATAGGTAAATTTGTGCCAAGTATCAAATCTTCACGAGGCATGTTAACAAGGCAGTTCGAGATCCTATTTTGTTGAGTTTAGCTGTGTTTTACCCTCCGGAGCTGTTGTTTGAAAATATGTTCTGAGCGACGGCTCTTGCCCTTCAAAGATTTTCTGTCCTATCTTTCACAAGATGTTTCTTTAAAATAAATGTCGTAACAGGGAGATATACCTGAATTTTATTTCTTTTTTTCAGAAGATTTTAGGCGACCACTTCAGACCTACAGTCGACGTTTTACCTCCTTACCGCTGATTGTCATATCATTCCCGTTTATGATTGATAGGATGTTCACCGTCGTTTACCTTCATATTTAAATACCAATTGTAGCATGTTTTATGTAACCTGAGGGTTCCTTTGTGCTAACTGCATAATTTGTTATCCAAGTTTAGTACCTACATGGCGAGCGATTGTTGTTTTCGAAGGCCAACGGTTCCCCTCGCTGGAAGTGATCAAGGTCACTCCAGCAGGTTTGAGCCGAGCCACTCAAGTTCAATTTCACTCGGCAAGGTTTTTGTGAAGGTAGCTAGCCAAAAAGGGTGGCGGGAGACTTGTAGTTACGTAACCTTGAATTCGCCATTCAAGGTGATTCACAATGAGAAATATGGCGCCAGGAGGGGCGAGGTCATGGGCACTTACAGTTGTCATTGATCTAGAGTTGTTTTGCTAATGGCATGGACGGGACATATTACGGAACAAGGAACTGCCGCCAATAATTTTCACAGGACTGAGGCAGTTTTGAATAAACAGTTTGTCTTTTATTGAGGTATTATGCTTCTTTCATCATGAGTGATGAACGCAAGGAGTTACATCACGTTAAGCTGGGATATGGTATTTAGATACCGCAATATTGCAAGGCTGGTGTACTTTATTTAACCATAGGACTTGTTATTCACAAACTTTTCATGCTTTTTAAAGTATAGTATTCTTCTTCATTCATGCAACCCTAAAGTTAAGCTTCATAAGCATGTAAGACGGTAGGCAGGCATCAATCAGCACGGTAGGCAGGCATCAATCAGCGTTCTAAAAAACTATTATTTCATTAAAATTTTATTACTTGGACTGTAAATGTTCCCATACGTAAACGATTAATAGCGCTGAAACTACAGCTCGCTTCATTCAATAAATCAAAAGCCATGCCTATTTCCAGGTATTTGTTACGCTCTGAATGTTAATTATCCTGAGGAAGTCCATCCAAAGTTGCTAAGAACACGGCGAAACAATACTGTACTTTGCGTGAGGTAGGAAACTTTTAGTTTCTCTGATAAGAGTTCTTTCAATCCTCGTGGAATTCAGGTTTAGTAACTTTGCTGAAACTGCCGGTGATAGTATTTGATTGCACCAAAAAATTCTCTCTAAACTTTTCTACTGCTTTTTTCTGGGCAGGGTTAATTCTTTTTCTCTCAAGGCGGAGACATTTCCTACCTTGCTAATCCGTACCACTCACCCACAAGAGCCAAACGTGTCATGGGCAGGAATTCGAATTCTTTAAGGGGTTTGCCTTAAAGGCAGTCATTCGTCACCCCAAATTACAGTTTCAGTATGCATATATCAAAACTCTCAATTGGTACAGCTCTTTGATTGGCATCACATTCAAACAATGCATCATAGCTAAATTACACAGCATGGGCACTGAGAGTGTCTTGATTACACATTATGGACTTATATGGCCACTGGGACAAGCCATGAAGCAATAAACTAGGATTATGTCTGGATAAAGATGAGTTTTATATTAATATGGGAGGGGCTAGAAGTAAGTAGGTTGGGAGAATTGGAACTGTTTGGGATGATGAAAATATGCCTTTAAGGCTAATGATGACGATCCCGGATTACCTTGTGCATGGACAAAACTGTGCACCTAGTATATAGAATAATGTTCTTCATTGTGTGTAAAAGACGAATTGTCTATCTCCAGTGTGCCGGCTATATGATCCAGAGAGGCAGATGGGGATAGTGCCGCCTTGCTGTGGAAAAGTAAAGATTCGGAAATGTGCCATTATGTGACAATTGTTCCACGGATAAAGTTGGGTGTGATCTCCTAAATTTTCTTGCATCAAATTCCAAATTGTCTTCAATATAAGATCCCAATTTCTCTAGGCCTACAAAAAGAAAAAAAAAAAGGAAGGAGGGGGATACTGCGACCTTGCTGTGGAAAAGGGAAGATTCGGAAATTGCCTTTATGTGACACTAAGTAATTAAGTAACACAGATCAACTTGAGTGCGATGTCCCAAATTTTCTTACATAAAATTCCAAAGTCACTCCAATGTAATATCCTGATTTTCAAATGTTCATCTGAAAACGACAACAGCGTTTTAGAAAATGTTTAAATTAAGTGGGAGATGCCCATTCGTCAGTCCGTGGGCCTTGAGATAAAACTCCAAAGATTTTCAGTCCCCCAAAATTCTTGGGTTTTGCCATCTGAAGGGCAGAATATTCAAGTTACCCCAAGTGACTTTTGATATTTCCTTGCAACAATACAAATTTTCTCACTCGAATACAAGCTCACAATATTTGTATAACATATAACTGAATGTTTGTCCTCTCTGTCCTCTTCATTTAAGTCCTGAATATCAGGAAAGACCGACTAGGTTCAGAAACTTCGAGAAGGGGCCCTGAAAAGAACAGTGGCGTAGCCAGGATTGAATTTTCGGGGAGGGGGCTAGGTAACAAGTGGGGGCCTGGTACCTCCGAGGGTCAGGTGCGTCAAGACTATCTAAGTGGAGCGCCATCATCAGTTGGCGCGGAGGAAATTTTGGGCTTTACAAACCCTCCAGATGGCCGGAAACGGCACTTCCCACGTGTTTTAAGCTGCATGTATCCAGCCTTGAAATACAAATCTCATGTCTGCCACTTCTCAAAAAATGAAAAAAAAAAAAACAATCTTTGAAAAATGGTAATACATACACTTTTTAGGAACCCCAAGACTGGGCATTTCTGATCTGTGGCCTGGGGGATGAGCCTAAAGCGAACCGGTATCCCCCTTTCCCTTGGGAAAAATTGTTAACTTTAGGAGGACGTAGATCGCAAATGGGGCAATATCTGAATGTATTCCAGCTTAAACAGGAAAACCAAAAGTAGTTGTGTACCTCTGAGAAACTTTCTTTGCGTTAGATTTCCTAGATGCAAAACAGTGCTATGTTTGGCAAAACTTTGAACTGATAATAGGCCTACGTTTAGGATTTTCATTTTGGGGGAGCATGAAAAATTTCAAAATAGGCCTGCTCATTTTTACTATTTGTGGGGAATTTACAAGTGACATGAATAGTATTAAAGAAACAATTTTTCCGGTTTTCACTGGTGTCTAGATGCAAAATGGTGCAGTATGATTTGTTCAGTCATCGGTATATCACCTGGTCAAAATTAAAATACTACGAGTAAATCTCTCAAAATATTTAAACCGCAAGGCAGAAGTAGTGATCATGTGGGAAACGTAAAATCCGGACCCTGTGGACAGTTTACAAATCCGCCCGGACGCCAGTGCCAACTAGTAAAAAGAAGACTTGTCGAAAAAATCGGTCTACATCGGCACTTGTCATGGGCAGTAGTGTGGCACGACATAGGCCTACTTGTTAAGGATGGAAGGGAAGAATTATTCGAAGGCAGTACCTTACCCTGACGGCATATTTTCTGTATGACAAAGTATATATTTTGTTGGTGCCAGGAATGTTCGAATGCACGGTCAACCAAATACCTGGATAAGAAAGAGCGCGGATCTGATCGTAACAATAAACTAACGTCTGAATGTTGAAGATGATTTAGTTATTCGTCGAATGGAATTATGGGATGGATTTAAAATAGAAAAAGACTGAACTAGGAACGTGGTTTATGCTTTATTCCTCAAATTTCGCGCATCCTCAATTTCGTACATACAGGCACGCTTTCATTTATTTCTGACCCAGCTAATTGCCAAAAAGTAGAACTTGGTATAAATCCTATTTTATGACAGATTCTTTAACAAGTTGTACTGCCAAAAGAGGCAACCTTGTATTATATATAAAGGGTTGTCACATAAAACCATATATAAACAACTGCGATAACTAATAAAATGTGAGGATGGGATATATTTCTTGAGAAGGCAAAGGTTTTGGAAAATTCTATGTTCACGACAAGGAGGTTTAACTTGTAGCTTCCTGGTTCGGGAGTGTTTATCCCGAAGGTTTGAAGGATATGCATTCGCATTATCAAACAGGGCTAAGTGATGAACGCATGCCAAGAATTTCAAAAACATTACAAAAACCACAGAAATGTATGGTTGCCCATAATTCGATTTATTTGAAATCTACTTCAAATACTGGACAAACTTCGACAAGGGAGATGTTACGAGTCTACTGTGTTGTTGGCAGTATTGTGAGTATTTAACCCAGTCTACAGAGGCACTGAGTGTCTGATGATACCCGCTTACCATGATCCGAGAGAAGACATGAAATATTTTATTGTGTTATTTAATTGGTACTTGCTCTCACATAAGCAACGAACCGTTTTGATCATGATCCCATTATGAAATTTTCCAAGAACATTGATTCGTATAGACGAATTCAGACAGCGAGTGATAGTCTGATATCAGTCGGCCATGTCTGGGGTCCACTTATAATCTTTCAATTTTCTTGCCAACCGGTACAATGGATGGTTGTACACTTAATTGCATCTTGATTCCTTCAATTTCACTGAATATGAGGGTTTGAAGAGCCTGAAGACGATTTAAGGCTGATGGGCCATACTAATGGCTGCTCACAGTCACTAAATACAAGCGCTGATCAGATTCGTCAATTGAAGCAGCAATTGAGGCACAGCTCTTTGATTGGCATGTTTTGAGAGTGTTCTGACCACAAATTAGTGCCTTGAATACCCAATATTCCTTTTACGTGTACCTCAAGTCAAAAACTTCAAAAATATGTATTTAAGAGTAAAACCATGGATTCTAACAGTCTGATGTCCATCTCCATAGGACATTCCTGAGCTGAGATATAAAATGTTGAAGTTTATTTACCTAAAAAAATGGTCCATTGTTCAATAATTTGTGACTTTCTTGTGTACAACTCACATTACCTGCTTTGTTTCCTTTTAAATTTAACTAATGTTTTATGACCTTGAACACTTCCTGTTTGCTTACATAGCATGTTGCACAGAAAGGGTTTAATTAATTACATCTCCTCATAAGAGTAAGGATGATATCACACCTTGCTACAAGGTGCAGTAACATTCAGAAAAACAAAGAAATACAAAGATTGAAATTTGAGTGGTACACTTTAGCCTGTCATGTCACGACATTTTTTGTACTTGTTAATTTTCATGCAGAGTAATTTAGTGGGTAGTTTATCTTTCCTTTGGTTATTTGTATTAAT